>LBNU01020397.1:85635-95697 GCA_014162995.1 Artemisia annua | reverse complement strand
TTTTTTTGATGGAGATGGTAAAAGATTCCGTCCCAGTTTTTATGAAAGAAGTAAGTTTAACACACAATGCTAGCTTGAGACGTGTTACTAAATTGTGTGTATTCAAAGTTTAAGAAGAAATTTATGTGTTAACTAAGTAGTAGTATCTAACATCAACAACAACAAAATTAGCACTAATATGCATGATGGCTATCGCTCATTTGAGTTTTAACGTGTTCTGATATGTATGTGTTTGGGTTGTAACCTTTAATGGTTTAGTTTACTTAAAGAAAACATTTAAATATTAAAACATTGCAAAATGTTGTTGCATAAAGGATTTGATCACAAACTTATTCGTAGAATGGTACGTAGACTTATGGTATTACGATACATTTTGTTTTTGTAAAATAGAATGCCAATACCTCTAGAATTGGTTCACTATGTGAGACACATAGAACATCCTTTTTATGTACGAATGGAGTTTTTAAACTATTATAAGTTGATTTTTTTTTAAATATGTTTTGGCTCTTAAATCATTATAAGCCAAGAATCAATATTCCAATACAATTTTAAATCGTCTTTTTTTTTTTTTTAGATTGCCAACCTCTCATACTACATATGTTACAAGAATATAAATGGTACTTAATTAAACTTGTAACTAACCAGTTGGAAAGTATCTCACACTAAGATGCTGGATATGTTGAAGTTGAAACTAATCTATGAAAAAATATTTCTTTATACATGTATATATGAGTTAGTTGGAGTCAAATAAGTTATTCTATTTGTTTCTTCTAGTCATAAAGCATCCCAAAGAAAAGAAAACCAAAAGTTAAAAACTTTAATGTAAGTTTCATTTCTTTGTTTCTGACGATTGATGGGCACTAGGATACAATAAAGTGAAAGAAATTAACTTCGATTGACAAAGGATAAGACACAACGTTCTACGTAATTAATTTCCAACACGACATCTGCATTAAATATTCAACTACTCCATATAAAATTTTTCAAAAAAGATCTTTGTAGTCATGCTCAGCAAACTATAACAAAATGACAAGACACAACCTTTCAATAAAAATTTGCATCTCGTTTTGCCTTTTGGTATTGTTACTAAAAAAATCTATCAATCTTCNAATAGAATGCCAATACCTCTAGAATTGGTTCACTATGTGAGACACATAGAACATCCTTTTTATGTACGAATGGAGTTTTTAAACTATTATAAGTTGATTTTTTTTTAAATATGTTTTGGCTCTTAAATCATTATAAGCCAAGAATCAATATTCCAATACAATTTTAAATCGTCTTTTTTTTTTTTTTAGATTGCCAACCTCTCATACTACATATGTTACAAGAATATAAATGGTACTTAATTAAACTTGTAACTAACCAGTTGGAAAGTATCTCACACTAAGATGCTGGATATGTTGAAGTTGAAACTAATCTATGAAAAAATATTTCTTTATACATGTATATATGAGTTAGTTGGAGTCAAATAAGTTATTCTATTTGTTTCTTCTAGTCATAAAGCATCCCAAAGAAAAGAAAACCAAAAGTTAAAAACTTTAATGTAAGTTTCATTTCTTTGTTTCTGACGACTGATTGGCACTAGGATACAATAAAGTGAAAGAAATTAACTTCGATTGACAAAGGATAAGACACAACGTTCTACGTAATTAATTTCCAACACGACATCTGCATTAAATATTCAACTACTCCATATAAAATTTTTCAAAAAAGATCTTTGTAGTCATGCTCAGCAAACTATAACAAAATGACAAGACACAACCTTTCAATAAAAATTTGCATCTCGTTTTGCCTTTTGGTATTGTTACTAAAAAAATCTATCAATCTTCGTACTGTTCTTCTACAATCATAATATCATATATACTAATCTTCAAATAATTATAATTAACAAACTTTCAATTTTATAATACAGTTATTTATAGTAAGATTGTTTAGTTATTTGTTGATATCATAACAAATTATTTGATGAGTAATACTGATTGTTTATGAATAAAAACTTTAGAGTTAATTGCAAAAATAGTCCCTGAACTTTGGCCAGATTGTATGTTTCGTCTCAACCATTTCGAAAGTGCAGAAATCGTCCCTGTGTGAAACCTTTGAGCAAATTTTGGTCCCTGGTTTTAACAGGCGTTAAGTGAATTTCGTTAGAATTTACACGTTAGCCCTTTTGGGTCGCGACAGTTGCAGTGTTCGTCCTTTTACTAACGGCCGTTTATAATTTTTAATTTTCGATTTCTTTAAAGTTTTTTATTTTTATATATATGTTTTTATTTTTATACTCTTTTATATATGCTTTTAATACATTTTTTATATATGTTATTATATACTTTTTTATACGTTTTTTATATAAGTTTTTGTATACCTTTTTTATACGTTTTTGTATATGTTATTATAGACATTTGCTGATATGTGTACCAAAAAGAGTGCAAATTGACCAATTTGTATACATTTAGTCTCATTCTTTACAATATTTTTTTCTCTTCTTCCCTCCACATTGACCAACCAACCCTTCACATATTCTTTATATAATGGCATTAGCACAAGCTCATTTTCATCTCACATTTGTAACAAAACCTACAACTGAAAAGATGAGTTCCAACAAGAAACCAAGTAATCAACAATGTCTTTTTTCGTCTCATTTCTCATATCTTTAACACACCATTCATTTTTCTTTTATTATTTTTTGTGTGTGCAAAAATCATAACCATTTACAGCAGTGAAAGTTGTGATTTACTTGATATCAAGTCATTTGCTATCAAAAATCCTAAAGATGCAATTGCCATGCCAAAAGGGAAGGGGAAAAAAAGATGGTTTAGTATCATGGATGTTGGTGCTTTAAGTATGACTTAAATGCCCTAGAATAAATCTGTTGTAACCAAATTAATGTTTCCTACTTAAGTATGGCTTTAAGTATGAATGCAATGCAATGCTTCCTGTTTATGTTTTAATTAAACTGATGTCAAAGGTACTTTGCATACATATCAAATTGAAAACGTATATAAAAACGTATTTAAAAAGTATATAAAAGCGTATTTAAAAACATATATAAAAACGTATTTAAAAACATATACAAAAATTTATATAAAAAATGTATATAATAAATTATATAAAAAATGTATTTACAAACATATATAAAAGAGTATAAAAATAAAAACATATATATAAAAATAAAAAAATAAAGAAATCGAAAATTAAAAATTATAAACGGTTGTTAGTTAAAGGACGGACGCTGCAACTGTCGCGACCCAAAAGGTCTAAAGTGTAAATTCTAAAGAAATCCACTTAACGCAGGTTAAAACCAGGGACCAAAATTTGCTCAAAGGTTTCACACAGGAACGATTTCTGCACTTTCGAAATGGTTGGGACGAAACATGCAATCTGGCCAAAGTTCAAGGACGATTTCTGCAATTAAAGTCAGGTGCTTGAATTATTAAAGAACAAATATCACATGTTAATCAAAAAAAAAAAAAAAAAAAAAAAAAAAAAAAAAAAAAAAAAAAAAAGCCAGATAGACAATTATGTGTGTGTCTGTTAAAATCTTTTTTCAGTTAACTATTTATACATTTACATTTCATTATAGTTAAAAAAAAATCATTACATGTTAAAAAAAAAAAAATCAAAAAAATCTTTATAGTTAAATGTATATTTAGGTACCTGTTAAATGATCAGGTTAACATTTACATTTCATATCACACACCAATTTCTTTTTCCGTATATGGTATTGAGTAAAACTACTGATCATGTAAAGAAATATACTAGAAGAAGAACGAAACGTCCTTTTTACTATAGGCCATTTGTTAGCAGGATTTTTTTAGATTTCAATTGGTGGAAAATTGTTTAATGTTTACTCGCGTTTTGGAACTTTGGGATGTTTGCGAGTCAACGTAATCGTTACTTTTCTTCACCAAAGGCTTTTTGGCAAAGCGGCATGTGAGTGACCCATCAACCAAGATGCTATTGGTTCAAGTCTCTTTGGAAACATATGAGATAAAATTTGTGAGACGAGTGGTGTTGGTTGTAAAAATTAGCCGTTCTAAAAAAGTAATTAAAAAAAAAATAAAAAAAAAAAATTGGTACTTTCTTTTCCATTGAGTAGATCTCCACTAAGTCTGCCTCATCTATCGTTTAACAAAAAGAAGGTTGTCATCTAAATTATGGCATATCGAACATTCAGTTTCGAATTTATGCATTAGATTTAAGATACTAATAAAAAAGTGAAAATATAATTATCAACTAGTATTTTCAAATAACCACTCACGAGTGCTCTAGCTGCAAAAAAATTTTGTCATCACACTCAAATTTAACAAAAACATGCCATTATTATTCGAAACCAAAAAATATAACATTTCTTGATATTCAACACGGGCCGGGATATAAGGTTCTTCATAAATAAACACCGGTACATACACAACACTAAATAAAGTCATTGTTTTTCTAGAACTAAATTCTATTGTAACATTTTCACGTCCAAGAATTGGTTTCAATGACTCGTCGCCTATACGAAGAATAAATCCATCTTCTACCGGATGATATGTATCAAACCAACAACGACCCTTACATCCATGACAAGTTACCCCCGAGTCAATTCACTAAGCAATTTCGTCATCCTACACAAAACAAATTTCAGAAATATTTGATACATAAATTTTAAAAGGAAATATAATATGGTCAAAAATCAGACCTTGTTGTGGACTTGGGTCCTTAGACCCTTGTCTTGATCCAAAAGTGCTTACACCATTATTCTTCTTACCATTAGGACATTCCTTCTTAAAAATGGCTAGGTTTGCCACACCACAAGAAGCAATTTTAAGCATTTTGTAGGAACCATCTTTAGAATTATTGAATTTCCTTTTCTTTCTTTTGGAATCCTTGTTGTTTTTCTTATTCTTACCATCCTATATTCACAAAAGATGTTCCTAACAATATCCTTATCCATCCTAAGAGTTTCCTTTATACATAAGTGGTTTTCAAGTTGCATGAGAAACAACTCATATTTGTGTTTTAATATGAGTTTGAATTCCTTCCATGATGGTGGAAATTTGTCTATGATACTAGACACCCACATGGATCTTCAAACCGTGTTGTGTGTATTGTCCCATAATTCGAAGGAATTTCTAATATTGCTCCATTACAGGCCTTGAATCAATAATTCTGTAATTGTTAACATTACTGACAAGAAACATCTTACTAAAACAATCCTGCCATTATTTTGATTCTATTTGATCCCATAATTGCTTGGCCGATTCCACGTTTTGGTACTCGTCAAATAAGGCATCTGACATATCGTTCAATATATGCCTGCGAAAGGTGTAGTAGTCATTCTCCCACTTGTACCGATTCCTTGTTTGTTCCAGCATCTCATCCTCGATCGATTCTGGCATAGGGGTAATCAGCGCGCACACAATCTTCAAAATGGTGAGAAGGAAGTGCATCTTCTTCTACCAACACCAGAAATCACTACCATCAAACATGTCTAACTTTTCAAACTTCGCCGTCATATCTTTCACATAATCAATCATGATTAAAACCGGAATATACTTCAATCTTTGTTAGAATTTGGGTGTGTGTGAGAGTGGTAATATTCAAACAATCTTGATATATTCCCTAAATCATGTAGAGATCATTTTCAGATTGTAGGTATTTCGACCTTATATGCATCGGGTATCACGAAATAAAATAAAAGTGCAGATAAAATTGTTATACGTGTTTTGAGTTTACTTAGTGAGTTTGCAGGTAATCTTGAATGTATGTTGATTAAGAAATCACTTGGAAGATCAAACATTGCATTTGATTTGCTATGTTTAAAAATTAACTTGGTAAATCAACAAGAAGAAGACGAGTCGCACACAAGAGCATCACATAGTCTAATACTATACCATGTTGGACAGAAATGGTTCGATCGGTTTTCAGTTTTAGTAACTACTCTTAAGTGGGCATAAGAGGTTCGATTTCGATTATAAATTTGGTTCGATTATAAATTCGGTTTTCAAGACCGTCAAATGATTCACGATCTCCTGTCGACAACCAATGTTCCTAGGCAAAACAAATCTAGATCCAAAACAAAACGCATGTACCTCGCGCATAATATATGGCACATCGACATGAAATAGTCATGTTGTTCTTATAACGGCTTTGAGGATAAAAATGACCCCCACAAACTCCCAAGAGTCGTATTGACCAAAAAGGAAAGACCAATAATGGTCATGTTGTGTGACCCACTTAACCTTTTTCCTTTGACCTTTTAATCTAGAAAGTGCGTCAAATTCTGAGCCTGCAGCAACTAGTCAAACAAACAAACATCTGTTTGGCTTTGCTGGTGCGTATCTCTGATCCGGTATGTTACACTTTTGTTATTCTCTCTACAGATTAATTTTCTTGTTCATTTACATGTTTCATATCATATATGTCATTGTGAAATGTGAAGTTACATATGTTTTTTGAAATATATTATGAGCAGTCCAAATTACTAGTAGCTGTTTTATAATAGTTGTTAAGTGTGTGTGCAATGTAATGGGTATGCAAAATCTTGCATTTGGTTTTCTAGTTGAATTTGATAATTGCCTGCAGATTTGTGGATCTGTTTGTTATCGTGTGCTTGTGTGTTTAAGATGATCTTAGATCATTCGTTATTTATGATCGTGAGAAACCTAAATAACTGAAGTCCATATGGACCTGACTAGGAACAGCTAGATAGATTAGCTTGAACTTGTCGAGGCTCGAGAATCGAGATCAGCTAGACTTTACCTCAAAAATGTAGTTTAAATTATAGTCAGCTACCAAACACATTTCAAATACATCATGGGGCTTGTGGTCTAGTGGTAAAGGCTTAAGTAGTTAAGCGAACCCAAGTGAGAGTAGTACCGGTTTGGGTGACCGACCGGGAAGTCCTTACTTGGGAACCACAAGCTCTAATGATATCAGGCGAATCGGGAATAGGAGTGGGGTTATCCCCTAAGGAGAGGCTCGCGGTTGGTATCTCTGCCCGAGGATGCGACACTAACTCGAGCCAACAACTAACATCTAACAACTAACCCCGCCGTTCAAAAAAAAAACACATTTCAAATACATATTCTGATGCCTCAATACCTACATCCATTCACAAGGCTCAAATTTTTCGTTTATTTTTTTTGAACAAATTTTTCGTTTAGAATTGAGATAATTTTGTATACATGAGCTTGTCTTTTGTCTCCATGAAAGTTCAACCACTGGTGGACATGATTCCTTAGTCCCTTATCTTGGTTAATTATTCTTGCTAGTTATAACATTACTCATTACAATAATTCCATTTTTTGTGTTTGAAATTTCAGTTATACATAAAGCGATGGTTCTAGACGGCATAATAACCTCACCTCACCGGAGAGCACAACAGACTGCATTCTCTACACCTTCATTCAAAAAGCAATACACAAAGGAAGATGAATTAGGTAGCTTCTCAACAATCATGAGGCGGCATCGTTATCTACTAACTGCCCTTGCACTCCTTGCTCTCCTCTGTACCGTTTATCTATATTTTGCTGTTACTCTAGGAGCTACTGGGGACGTTTGTTCTGGCTTAAACGAGGCTCAAAAGGCATTGTGTCGTGGCCAAATAGCCAAAGAATCAATTGCCAAACGGAAACTAAAAATATGATTTGAAGCACTAAGCAATATCATCAAACAACAACATTGTATCCTCCATTAAGGAACCTTCCTAATTATTTTGTGTTTCCGGTTGTATGATAATGGTGAAAATATAAAGAGTACATTTTTCTTACTTAAATTGTAGTTGTATCGATAAACATCTTGCTACATAGGCTGAAAAATATCAGCTGATTCATGAATAGAAATATGCCATTATATCATAAAAGAGTTGTGTGAAGCACTTGGGCACATAATTTACTGAACGATATTTAATTCTTTAAGCCATCTGGTGTGCAAAGGACATGGATCTTCTTTCCCTTGAGCAATTGCCTTCTCTGAGATCGAATAGAACCACCCGTTTCTCCATTTGAACTGCAGGATTTTTCACCATTTGGTGAGAAAATATATGGAGTTTCAAGTGCAAGCGATCAACTTTGATTTTACTGACAAAACTTACCTCCTTTACTGCTGTTGGGAAGTGGGAAACTGCTCGAGCATAAGCGAGTAACCTTTCCTCGATCCCTACATCAACAACTATGCCTGTCTCTGCTGCTGCTGCAGTTACAAGTTCGGCAATGAGAAAAACTACCTGAAAGTGATTATATTATATTCTATTATTAGAATCAAATAAGCTACAGTTTAAAGGGTCGTAGAAGATAGGGTTCGAATAGAATGACCAACAACGATATCGTCGTGAGAAAAGGAATCAAATTGCGTGTGCGTGTAAGGGGAGGGGATGCCCATTGCCTATTGATTAAGTGCTTCTCTGTTTTGAAATAAGCAGGTACCAATATGTTTGTTTCCTTAAACGTTAGGAAGGAATAAGCAGGTACCATATTGTTTATTCCTTAAACAATATGTTTGTTTGTTTATGCAGATAAGCAGTTTTCATAGAGTACCTAGGATTTGCTCATCTGCTTTGAAACAATGCAATAAACACTTAGACAAGCAAATCCTGAACACCCTTAGGATGCAAATATTCGTATACCCAAACAAGAAAAACTAATTATTCTGAACTCAAGTCGCAATAAGCACATTAAAAGTTACAAAAAGTAAATCCAAACACCACAGATTTAGCAGAATATTAAGGGGCTGTTTCTTGAATTAAGTAGTTTGGAGACATCTATTTTAGCCTTTTAATTGAGAGAGATAAGTTTTTGTGAACCTCCCCAATAAGAGAAAACAAAGGTTTGGACCCACTCATTAAGTGGAAAAGAAACAACCCCTAAGTTAAAGATGAACAAATTATATGATCCAGAAGTATCAGAACCCGGTTAAATTGGTACGTTGATTTAGGTAATTTACCTCAAAACGGTGATCATATTCTACCTCACCCACAGTAGCTCCAGGATGACGAGCCCCAACAAGCATGAATGAGCATATCCATATAAGTTTCTCTAGCATTTGCTTCTGAAAGGGCTCTTTCTCGAGTACCTAATATCCATAAGTTCAGAAAACAATTGTATTTACAAACCGAGAACTTCAATCAATTCGATTAAAACTCAACTTTTGTTACAGTTTGACATAATTAGGAGTGCAAATTACTTATGATTTACCTTGCAAGAAAGACCTCCAGCTTGTAGCCTAGCAGCCACAGCAGAAGCCCATTTGCCATAAGCAGCAGTCAGTCCCTCGGGATTAGTATCCGTTATACCATCCACAGGAGGTTCTCCAAGCTTGGAAACCGCAAAATATGCCAACACTTGATCAGCATCAACAAGACCTTTACTTTGAAACCATGGCTCCAGCATCCCGTTCTGGAAAAAAACCAAATCTGCTAGATTGTTATGATCAAATATAAATTCAACCTACACATATGAGAGTTTAACAAGTATCGTGGTACTAATTCAACTCCTGCTATTGGATACCCATTGTTGTGTTTTCAAGTTGCACATAATCGGTTTCTAGTGTTTGAGCACAGTAAAACCGATTCCTATTTATATTAGTCAAATACTAGTGTAGTAGTAATCAGGTCAGTAATATGACTGATAATGAATATCTCAATCCTTAAGGGGTTTTTTGGATTGCTTAAAAAAACTGTTAATAATGTTTTTCCGAGATTAGTGAAGCAGAAAATCAGATGTAACAATCAACAAAACACAACGTAGCAGATAGTGACATAGTGTTTGAATATGCTTATATTTTACTATAATGGAATGCAATGATCAGATGACTTGCTGCCTTTGAGTGTTGGCATCTCTGTTTATTAAGGATTTAGAAGGGGAAATTATAATAAGCAACTCCCGTGATGCTTTTGACAACTCAAAATAAGCAAACACTAATCATAAGTAGCTTGGTTCTATTAAAACTGCTTATCCGTTTTATCAAAACAATCATTTCACATGTATATCAATCCTTAAATAACCATAAAGTGATTTATCCAAAGTTGATCAAACATAATAAACGAATACATAATTATTTGAAAATATGTCTAACTTG
>LBNU01020397.1:70805-85329 GCA_014162995.1 Artemisia annua | reverse complement strand
GGGGTCTATATATACCTAAACTTTTGAATTTCAACTTTTACATGTATTTTGGCTATGTTTGGCAAAAGTAGCTGTGAGCAGCAGCCACAGCTCACTCACTGCTCACCACTCACACCTTTTTAAAGAATCATTGGAAAAATGAGCTTTCCTAAAAAATAGCAAAGTTCACCGCTCTTTTGCGGAACGAACACTAACAATTAAAAAGCTCATTGCTCACCGCTCATCGCCCCAAAAAGCTATGCGCCAAACATAGCCTTTGTTCATGTGCAATCACCAATTTACCCTTCATTGTTAATAGGTTGGTTAAAAAACTTAGGAGTAAAACAGTGACAAAATACAGATGTTGAAATTAAAAAGTTTGGTATACAATAGCAAAAACAAAGTTGGCTACAAAAGTGACAAGTTAGACACATTATCAAATAATTATCATCCCTTAAAAGAATTTGTAATTATCAACGAAAACTACATTGGTTAAGTTTATGTAAATACCGTTCCATCGGGACTGAGGAGTGGAGTCAAGAACAGCATCAAGATCATCATTCCTGGTACATACCAATATTGGTCCAGGGAAATCTAAAGGAACAGATTCTCCTCTCTTAACTAGCAAATCTTTACCGTTGCCCATGTCTAGTAATGCTCTTCCAACACGACCACCTCCTATTATTATTGATGGTATCACTTCTGTAGCAACTGCCATTGAAGTAGTTGTTATTGTTCTTGTTCTTTTTGGTGTTGTTGTAAATGGTTGGAGTTTGAGTTTGAGTTTAAGGTTAGAAAGTGTGTTTTTGTAGTACCAAGTGGTGGTGGTGGATGTCAATGAGAGTGTTGAGTTAGCCATGATGATGATGATCGTTTAGTGAGTGCCATTTTGTTGTTCGAGTGTTATTTGTTTTTTGAGATAAGCCATTCGAAGTCGAACCACTCGTTTTTAGATGGTTGAAAACATTTTTATTTTATTTTTTTTAATTTATAAGAAAATAAAAAAACTGAAATGTGAGTGTGTTGACATTTATACTCTTACAAGATAAGAATAAGTCCAAATAATATGAGGGTATAAATGTCAACACACTCAAAATTTAAGTGTGCCAATCATTTTAGGAGTGTGCAAATCACTTCCCTTTAGGTATGTTTTTTTTCAAACAATTTTTAAAAGAGTGAAATTCTCATGTTCAATTATTAACTGAAAAATGAAAACATCAATGTATCATTTTCTACTTTTTTTCCTTTTAACAAAACAAAAGTGGTTTCTAATCTACTTTTTAAGTATCTCATTATAACCTAATCATCAGTATTATTTGTAACATATTCACATTTATCTAACTATATTCTCATCTTTTTAAAATGAGAAATATAACTCGGACTTATAAACTTTTCAACACTTCTATATAGAAGAAAAATAATTTCCTTCCCTGAAACTGAAGCTCATGCCTTTTAGTCCAGCTACCATCAAGCCCATATTGAGCTAGGGGTGTTCACGGATCAGGTAATATCCACAGTAACCGAAAATCGAAACGGAATCGAATCAAAAAAAACTAAACCGAGTTGGTCAAAACCGAACCGAACAAAACTAAATATTTGGTTATCGGTTTGGGTGTGGTTTTGATAATGAAAACCGAAAACGAATTCATATAAATATAAGTATATAACATTATTTGGTTCGGTTTTCGGTTATAGGATTCGTTTTCGATTATTTGGTTCAGTTGAATCAAATTTGAATTCGGTTCGATTTTGGTTTGAACAAAAAAAAATTTCTAACAAAACTAACCGAACCGAATAAACTAAATAACCCGACAACCGAACCGATGAACACCCATATACCGAGCCAATACAATACCTCTTGAAAAGTCCGCTTGAATGAAGTTAATATCATTACTTCCACTGTGCTGTTGTCCAGCGCGTATCACACACGTCCCAAAATTAATTAAGCAGGGTGCGTGCTTGCTTTTTCAAACTCACTCGCATGCACCAGAACATCATTTAACCACTCCTATCGCGACACTTGTTTGGTGCTATATAAACCCACCTCTCACAACCTAAAAAAAACATGTTCTCTTCATTTTTACTGTAATTTTTAGTTTTCTCTCAGGCTTTTATAGTTTTTGCTCTCTTTAATTTATTGTCTTGTTTTATTTTATAAAAGTAGTCAGATCCGTTACAATCCGTCAACGAGGAGATTCCAGTTTGTTATTCTTTATCTATCTCAGTATACGTTTTATAAGCCTTATTTTTTTAATATGAGATTCTTTTATCTATCTCAAAAATAACAAAATTGTAACTGATCTGAGCTGCAGCATTAGGTCGTCAAATCCCAAGAGGACCATAGATTACACCTCCAGCATCAACCCCTGATATCAACCCAGCAGTTGCTATAACAAAAAATTGTTAATCAACAGATCATATATCAATCAACACACATCAATCAACAAAAACATAAGCAAAGTGAATTAAATTACAAACCTTCTCAATGGATTGTCACGAATCTTGACAGCAACAACTAAGTCATGATATTCAGTAGGCGAAGGAATTCTCCCACCTTCACCGGCTCCTTGTTTACGGAGCTCGAGGTATTTCCAACCAATTGTCAATTAAAAATAGCAATTAATAAAGTCAGAATTTTCATAACTATACACATTTAATGAGGCGGCATCGTTACCTACTAACTGCATTCTCTACACCTTCTTTCAAAAAGCAATACACAAAGGAAGATGAATTAGGTAGCTTCTCAACAATCATGAGGCGGCATCGTTACCTACTAACTGCCCTTGCACTCCTTGCTCTCCTCTGTACTCTATTTCTATATTTTGCTGTTACTCTAGGAGCTACTGGGGACGTTTGTTCTGGCTTAAATGAGGCTCAAAAGGCATTGTGTCATGGCCAAATAGCCAAAGAATCAATTGCCAAACGAAAACTAAAACTATGATTTGAAGCACTAAGCAATATCATCAAACAACAACATTGTATCCTCCATTAAAGAACCTTCCTAATTATTTTGTAAAAAACATCTGTTTGGCTTTGCTGGTGCGTATCTCTGATCCGGTATGTTACACTTTTGTTATTCTCTCTACAGATTAATTTTCTTGTTCATTTACATGTTTCATATCATATATGTCATTGTGAAATATGAAGTTACATATGTTTTTTGAAATATATTATGAACAGTCCAAATTACTAGTAGCTGTTTTTTAATAGTTGTTGTTTAAGTGTGTGCAATGTAATGGGTATGCAAAATCTTGCATTTGCTTTTCTAGCTGAATTTGATAATTGCCTGCAGATTTGTGGATCTGTTTGTTATCGTGTGCTTGTGTGTTTAAGATGATCTTAGATCATTCGTTATTTATGATTGTGAGAAACCTAAATAACTGATCGAAGTCCATATGGACCTCACTAGGAACAGCTAGATAGATTAGCTTGAACTTGTCGAGGCTCGAGAATCGAGATCAGCTAGAGTTCACCTCAAAAATGTAGTTTAAATTATTGTCAGCTACCAAAACACATTTCAAATACATATTCTGATGCCTCAATACCTACATCCATTCACAAGGTTCAAATTTTTGGTTTTTTTTTTNTTCAATATTTCCATTTTTTGTGTTTGAAATTTCAGTTATACATAAAGCGATGGTTCTAGACGGCATAATAACCTCACCTCACCGGAGAGCACAACAGACTGCATTCTCTACACCTTCATTCAAAAAGCAATACACAAAGGAAGATGAATTAGGTAGCTTCTCAACAATCATGAGGCGGCATCGTTACCTACTAACTGCCCTTGCACTCCTTGCTCTCCTCTGTACCGTTTATCTATATTTTGCTGTTACTCTAGGAGCTACTGGGGACGTTTGTTCTGGCTTAACTGAGGCTCAAAAGGCATTGTGTCGTGGCCAAATAGCCAAAGAATCAATTGCTAAACGGAAACTGAAACTATGATTTGAAGCAATAAACAATATCATCAAACAACAACATTGTATCCCTCCATTAAGGAACCTTCCTAATTATTTTGTGTTTCCGGTTGTATGATAATGGTGAAAATATAAAGAGTACATTTTTCTTACTTAAATTGTAGTTGTATCGGTAAACATCTTGCTACATAGGCCGAAAAATATCAGCTGATTCATGAATAGAAATATGCCATTATATCATAAAAGAGTTGTGTGAAGCACTTGGGTACACATAATTTACTGAACGATATTTAATTCTTTAAGCCATCTGGTGTGCAAAGGACATGGATCTTCTTTCCCTTGAGCAATTGCCTTCTCTGAGATCGAATAGAACCACCCGTTTCTCCATTTGAACTGCAGGATTTTTCACCATTTGGTGAGAAAATATATGGAGTTTCAAGTGCAAGCGATCAACTTTGATTTTATTGACAAAACTTACCTCCTTTACTGCTGTTGGGAAGTGGGAAACTGCTCGAGCATAAGCGAGTAACCTTTCCTCGATCCCTACATCAACAACTATGCCTGTCTCTGCTGCTGCTGCAGTTACAAGTTCGCCAATGAGAAAAATTACCTGAAAGTGATTATATTATCTTCTATTATTAGAATCAAATAAGCTACAGTTTAAAGGGTCGTAGAAGACAGGGTTCGAATAGAATGACCAACAATGATATCGTCGTGAGAAAAGGAATCAAATTGTGTGTGCGTGTAAGGGGAGGGGATGCCCATTGCTTACTGATTAAGTGCTTCCCTGTTTTGAAATAAGCAGGTACCAATATGTTTGTTTATTCCTTAAACGCTAGGAAGGAATAAGCAGGTACTACGTACCATATTGTTTATTCCTTAAACAATATGTTTGTTTGTTTATGCAGATAAGCAGTTTTAATAGAGTACTTAGGATTTGCTTATCTGCTTTGAAACAATGCAATAAACACTTAGATAAGCAAATCATGAACACCCTTAGGAAGCAAATATTCATATACCCAAACAAGAAAAACTAATTATTCTGAACTCAAGTCGCAATAAGCACATTAAAAGTTACAAAAAGTAAATCCAAACACCACAGATTTAGCAGAATACTAAGGGACTGTTTCTTGAATTAAGTAGTTTGGAGACATATCTATTTTAGCCTTTTAATTGAGAGAGATAAGTTTTTGTGAACCTCCCCAATAAGAGAAAACAAAGGTTTGGAGTTTGGACCCACTCATTAAGTGGAAAAGAAACAACCCCTGAGTTAAAGATGAACAAATTATATGATCCAGAAGTATCAGAACTCGGTTAAATTGGTACGTTGATTTAGGTAATTTACCTCAAAACGGTGATCATATTCTACCTCACCCACAGTAGCTCCAGGGTGACGAGCCCCAACAAGCATGAATGAGCATATCCATATAAGTTTCTCTAGCATTTGCTTCTGAAAGGGCTCTTTCTCGAGTACCTAATATCCATAAGTTCAGAAAACAATTGTATTTACAAACCGAGAACTTCAATCAATTCGATTCAAACTCAACTTTTGTTACAGTTTGACATAATTAGGAGTGCAAATTACTTATGTGATTTACCTTGCAAGAAAGACCTCCAGCTTGTAGCCTAGCAGCCACAGCAGAAGCCCATTTGCCATAAGCAGCAGTCAGTCCTTCGGGATTAGTATCCGTTATACCATCCACAGGAGGTTCTCCAAGCTTGGAAACCGCAAAATATGCCAACACTTGATCAGCATCAACAAGACCTTTACTTTGAAACCATGGCTCCAGCATCCCGTTCTGGAAAAAAACCAAATCTGCTAGATTGTTATGATCAAATATAAATTCAACCTACACATATGAGAGTTTAAAAAGTATCGTGGTACTAATTCAACTCCTGCTATTGGATACCCATTGTTGTGTTTTCAAGTTGCACATAATCGGTTTCTAGTGTTTGAGCACAGTAAAACTGATTCCTATTTATTAGTCAAATACTAGTAAAGTAGTAATCAGTTCAGTAATATGACTGATAATGAATATCTCAATCCTTAAGGGGTTTTGGATTGTTTAAAAAAACTGTTATAATGTTTTTCCGAGATTAGTGAAGCAGAAAATCAGATGTAACAATCAACAAAACACAACGTAGCAGATAGTGACATAGTGTTTGAATATGCTTATTCTACTATAACGGAATGCAATGATCAGATATGCATTTGCTGCCTTTGAGTGTTGGCATCTCTGTTTATTAAGGATTTAGAAGGGGAAATAATCAATAAGCAACTCCCGTAATGCTTTTGACAACTCAAAATAAGCAAACACTAATCATAAGTAGCTTGGTTCTATTAAAACTGCTTATCCGTTTTATCAAAACAATCATTTCACATGTATATCAATCCTTAAATAACCATAAAGTGATTTATCCAAAGTTGATCAAACATAATAAACGAATACATAATTATTTGAAAATATGTCTAACTTGCCACTTTTTCTAGTGTTACGTAGGCAACCTTTTTTTTTTACCTAAACTTTTGAATTTCAACTTTTACATTTTGTTCATGTGCAATCACCGATTTACCCTTCATTGTTAATAGGTTGGTTAAAAAAGTTAAGGGTAAAACGGTGACAAAATACAGAAGTCGAAATTCAAAAGTTTGGTATACAATAGCAAAAACAAAGTTGGCTACAAAAGTGACAAGTTAGACACATTATCAAATAATTATCATCCCTTAAAAGAATTTGTAATTATCAACGAAAACTACATTGGTTAAGTTTATGTAAATACCGTTCCATCGAGACTGAGGAGTAGAGTCAAGAACAGCATCAAGATCATCATTCCTGGTACAGACCAATATTGGTCCAGGGAAATCTAAAGGAACAGATTCTCCTCTCTTAACTAGCAAATCTTTACCGTTGCCCATGTCTAGTAATGCTCTCCCAACACGACCACCTCCTATTATTATTGATGGTGTCACTTCTGTAGCAACTGCCATTGAAGTAGTTGTTATTGTTCTTGTTCTTTTTGGTGTTGTTGTAAACGGTTGGAGTTGGAGTTTGAGTTTAAGGTTAGAAAGTGTGTTTTTGTAGTACCAAGTGGTGGTGGTGGATGTCAATGAGAGTGTTGAGTTAGCCATGATGATGATGATCGTTTAGTGAGTGCCATTTTGTTGTTCGAGTGTTATTTGTTTTTTGAGATAAGCCATTCGAAGTCGAACCACTCGTTTTTAGACGGTTGAAAACATTTTTATTTTATTTTTTTTTTTAATTTATAAGAAAATGAAAAAACTGAAATGTGAGTGTGTATACCCTTACAGGATAAGAGTAAGGGGGTGTTTCTTTTTTATGTCTGTTTGAAGATAGTATCCTTTTACATAAAAGTATCTTTTTGGAGTTGATCAGGTATAGTAAAATGGAGTTGCGATCCACTAGAAAGTGGAAAATATTAAAAAGTTTGCAAAGCCAATCACTTAGTGCCACATGTCACCCACTCACTCCCTCTTTTTTTTTATTAATATTTTTGGTTAAGGGTATAATGGTCATTTAACTCGTTTTTCTAATTCCACCTCAAACTTCAAACGTAAATAACGTTCAAACGACAAACTTTTATAAAAAACCGATTTCACCATAATTTTTAGAATTTAATTCTCTTTAATTTGGTATGCATTATAATATATGAATCGAAACTTTTTTTTTCAACATTTTAAGTGGGTGTTGATTTTCTTGAAAATTTTAGCATTTTCGGCATTTTCGGCTCTAATTTTGTCTAGTTTAAAGGCCGAATTTTGCAAAACTTAAAACATGAAAGTTGTAGATTCTTGGCCATTCTTTACCCAGAATTTTGAATCACTCAAATCCGATATGATATGAGTGAGATATCGCGCGTTAAAGATGACGTCTTAGTCATATTTAGTGCACACAAAGTGTTTGATAAAATGACTAAAAGAGATTTTTCATATAAAAATACATTTAAATGCACTAATTGATCAAGTTCTTTTTAGTTTAACAAAACTATCAGTTTGTTATGTTAAATAGAATTGATGAACCCAAATATTTGATCAAATTGATGAACCTGAAAAAATTGATGAACCTGAAATTTGATGAACTTGAAAAGAACTATGATCAATTTGATGAACCTGAAAAAAAATGATCATTATAAAAAAAATATAAGTAAAATTTGATGAACTTGAAAAGAACTTTGATCAATTTGATGAACATCTCTTAAATAAAATTGATGAACCTGAAAATTTGATGAATGTTATAAAAAGTAACTAATGAATGTTATAAAAAATAACTGATGAACTTTAAAAAATAACTGATGAACATTATTTTTTCGAAAATTGCTGAACAGTATAGAAAATAACTGATGAACGTTACTAAAAATAACTGGAACATTATAAAAAGTAACCGATGAACTGATAAAAATTATGCTTTTATTAGAAAATCGATGAATTAATAAAAAATAATAACTTAAACTGATGAAAATTACTGATGAACTAAATTAATTGATGACCAAAGCTGTACAAATACACACAACACATCATACCTAACTCATGTCATAAGCCATATGGAAACACAAACACTTATGTCATTAAATTAAATAAACAAAAGAAAGTACCAAACCCCACCATTCACCAAGAAGATTTTATGAATCAACCCATTTCTGCTTTCACCAAACCTTCTCTTATTATTTCCAAAAGTTTCACAGTACCTTCTACTCTCTTTCTTCATTTCACCAAACTTTCTTTAAAACTATTTTAATTAGCCCTTAACTTTACGCTAAAAACATTTGATATCCACTGAATAACCATGTCGTCCGGGTATCCCAATGCACACAGCCACAAGATTACTACAACAACATCAGATCGTGATCCGATCAAAAACGCCATCAGATCGTGATCATGTCTTCGTTTGCGAACGTCATCAGATCGTGATCATCACGGAGTGATGATGATGACAGATCGAAAAAATATTGTGTAGTAGTTGTGATTTTGACGGTGACGGTGATGGTGACAGTGATGGTGACGGTGCATTGGTGGTTGTCGTGGTTTTGACAGATCGGAGATTTTGGATTTGAGATGGAGGATTGGATGAAAAACAAAGAGAGAAATGAAGATGAGAGATAAAGAAGTAGGATGACCACTATGCCCCTATGTGTATATGTACCTTTTTAATTTGATCAAATCTTGTATTATGATCCTACGGTCTAGATTGCTTTTTAGACTTTGCAAAATTATTTACTTTCTAAAGGATCGGGATTCTAGTAAAATGATGTTTCTTTTACTTCCTGAATAGCAAAGGTTCATAAAGTAAATGACTATCTTACCCTTTTATTCATAAGAAGCCCAAATCAAAACTTTTACAAACCAACCATAATTACCAGTTGGTAAAATCGTCTTCATTTGTAAAATTAAACTATAATAGTTTCTCAATTGAACCACATCACAGTTAATACTTAATAGCCTAAATTCTATTTAGATGAAAAAAAAAAAAAAAAAAAAAAAATCCACACTTCCAGTTTTGCACCATCTTCTTCATATGCCCATGTTCCACCATTAATGACTTTTGAAACTCTAGTTCAGTGAATAAAAGAAGAAGCAGATTACAAAACCTTGAGGGAAGCAAATCAGGTGAATAAATGTCAGCCAATTGGAAGGAGTGTACCGACGAGAACGTCGGTTGCAGGATGGAGCGTCGGGAGGGGGGCGATGAATGGCGGTAGGTAAGGCGTTGCCCGGAAGGAGAGGTTGAGGTGATGGTTGATAAGGGTTTGAATTTATGAAATGGGTGAGAAGAGAGTGAGGGGTATTTTGTCTTTATTGTGGTGTTTTATCTCCTGAATGGGAATGAGGGGGTTTTTTACACCCTTTCACATTAATGAATATCTTTTATAACAAGCCAAAAAGAAACACACAATAAAACTGAGTGGGAAGCTTTTTGTTGCCAAAAAGAACGTTAAGCAAAAAGTAAACACATCTTAAGTCCAAACAATATGAGGGTATAAATGTCAACACATTAAAAATTTGAGTGTGCTAATCATTTTTAGGAGTGTACAAATCACTTTCCTTTAGTTATGTTTTTTTTCAAACAATTTTTAAAAGAGTGAAATTCTCATGTTCAATTATTAACTGAAAAATGAAAACATCAATGTATCATTTTCCACTTTTTTCCTTTTAACAAAACAAAAGTGGTTTCTAATCTACTTTTTAAGTATCTCATTCTAACCTAATCATCAATATAATTTGTAACATATTCATATTTATCTAACTATATTCTCATCTTTTTAAAATGAGAAATATAACTCGGACTTATAAACTTTTCAACGATTCTATATAGAAGAAAAATAATTTCCTTCCCTAAAACTGAAGCTCATGCCCTTTTAGTCCAGCTACCATCAAGCCCATACTGAGCTAGGGGTGTTCACGGATCAGGTAATATCCACAGTAACCGAAAATCGAAACGGAATCGAATCAAAAAAAACTAAACCGAGTTGGTCAAAACCGAACCGAACAAAACTAAATATTTGGTTATCGGTTTGGGTGTGATTTTGGTAATGAAAACCGAAAATGAATTCATATAAATATAAGTATATAACATTATTTGGTTCGGTTTTCGGTTATAGGATTCGTTTTCGATTATTTGGTTCAGTTGAATCAAATTTGAATTCGATTCGATTTTGATTTGACCAAAAGAAATTCTAACCAAACTAACAGAACCGAATAAACAAAATAACCCGACAACCGAACCGATGAAGACCCTTATACCGAGCCCAATACAATACCACTTGAAAAGTCACTTGAATGAAGTTAATATCATTACTTCCACTGTGCTGTTGTCCAGCGCGTATCACACACGTCCCAAAATTAATTAAGCAGGGTGCGTGCTTGCTTTTTCAAACTCACTCGCATGCACCAGACCATAATTTAACCACTCCTATCGCGACACTTGTTTGGTGCTATATAAACCCACCTCTCACAACCTAAAAAAAACATGTTCTCTTCATTTTTACTGTAATTTTTAGTTTTCTCTCAGGCTTTTATAGTTTTTGCTCTCTTTAATTTATTGTCTTGTTTTATTTTATAAAAGTAGTCAGATCCGTTACAATCCGTCAACGAGGAGATTCCAGTTTGTTATTCTTTATCTATCTCAGTATACGTTTTATAAGCCTTATTTTTTTAATATGAGGTTCTTTTATCTATCTCAAAAATAACAAACCGGAATCTCCTCGTGGACGAATTGTAACGGATCTGAGCTGCAGCATTAGGTCGTCAAATCCCAAGAGGACCATAGATTACACCTCCAGCATCAACCCCTGATATCAACCCAGCAGTTGCTATAACAAAAAATTGTTAATCAACAGATCATATATCAATCAACACACATCAATCAACAAAACATAAGCAAAGTGAAATAAATTACAAACCTTCTCAATGGATTGTCACGAATCTTGACAGCAACAACTAAGTCATGATATTCAGTAGGCGAAGGAATTCTCCCACCTTCACCGGCTCCTTGTTTACGGAGCTGGAGGTATTTCCAACCAATTGTCAATTAAAAATAGCAATTAATAAACTCAGAATTTTCATAACTACACACATTTAATGAGGCGGCATCGTTACCTACTAACTGCATTCTCAACACCTTCTTTCAAAAAGCAATACACAAAGGAAGATGAATTAGGTAGCTTCTCAACAATCATGAGGCGGCATCGTTACCTACTAACTGCCCTTGCACTCCTTGCTCTCCTCTGTACTCTATTTCTATATTTTGCTGTTACTCTAGGAGCTACTGGGGACGTTTGTTCTGGCTTAAATGAGGCTCAAAAGGCATTGTGTCATGGCCAAATAGCCAAAGAATCAATTGCCAAACGAAAACTAAAACTATGATTTGAAGCACTAAGCAATATCATCAAGCAACAACATTGTATCCTCCATTAAAGAACCTTCCTAATTATTTTGTATTTCCGGTTGTATGATAATGGTGAAAATATAAAGTGTACAATTTTCTTACTTATTTTGTAAGTTGTATTGATAAGCATCTTGCTACATAGGCCAAAACAATATTAACTGATTCATGAAGAGAAATATGCGATTATTTCAGATAAAGAGTTGTGTTAAGCATTTGAATAAAACATAATTTACTGAACGATATTTAATTCTTTAAGCCATCTGGTGTGCAAAGGACATGGATCTTCTTTTCCTTGAACAATTGCCTTCTCTGAGAGCGAATAGAACCACCCGTTTCTCCATTTGAACTGCAGGATTTTTCACCATTTGGTGAGAAAACATATGGAGTTTCAAGTGCAAGTAATCAACTTTGATTTTACTGACAAAACTTACCTCCTTTACTGCTGTTGGGAAGTGGGAAACTGCTCGAGCATAAGCGAGTAACCTTTCCTCAATCCCTACTTCAAAAATTATGCCTTTCTCTGCTGCTGCTGCAGTTGCAAGTTCGCCAATGAGGCTAATTACCTGAAAGTGATTATATTTCTTCTATTATTAAAATTAAATAAGTTACAGTTTAAACGGGTCATAGAAGATAGGGTTCGAATAGAATGACCAGCAATGATATCGTCGTGAAAAAGGAATCCAATTGTGTGTGTGTGTAAGGGGAGGGGATGCCCATTGCTTATTGATTAAGTGCTTATCTGTTTTGAAATAAGCAGGTACCAATATGTTTGTTTATTCCTTAAACAATGCAGATAAGCAGTTTTCATACAGTACCTAGGATTTGCTTATCTGCTTTGAAACAATGCAATAAACAATTAGATAAGCAAATCCTGAACACCCCTAGGAAGCAAATATTCATATATCCAAACAAGAAAAACTAATTTTTCTGAATTCAAGTCACAATAAGCACATTAAAAGTTCCAAGACGTAAATCCAAACACCACAGATTTAGCAGAATACTAAGTTAAAGATGAACAAATTATATGATCCAGAAGTATCAGAACTCGGTTAAATTGGCACGTTGATGTAGGTAATTTACCTCAAAGCGGTGATCTTTTTCTACATCACCCACAGTAGCTCCAGGATAACGAGCCCCAACAAGCATGAATGCGGATATCCATATAAGTTTCTCTAGCATTTGCTTCTGAAAGGGTTCTTTTTCGAGTACCTAATCCATAAGTTCAGAAAACAAATGTTATTACAAACCGAGAACTTCAATCAATTCGATTCAAACTCAACTTTTGTTACAGTTTGACATAATTAGGAGTGCAAATTACTTATGATTTACCTTGCAAGAAAGACCTCCAGCTTGTAGCCTAGCAGCCACAGCAGAAGCCCATTTGCCAAAAGCAGCAGTCAGTCCTTCGGGATTAGCATCCGTTATACCATCCACAGGAGGTTCTCCAAGCTTGGAAACCGCAAAATATGCCAACACTTGATCAGCATCACCAAGACCTTTACTTTGAAACCATGGCTCCAGCATCCCGTTCTGGAAAAAAACCAAATCTGCTAGATTGTTATGATCAAATATAAATTCAACCTACACATATGAGAGTTTAAAAAGTATCGTGGTATTAATTCAACTCCTGCTATTGGATGCCCATGCTCAAAGGTAAAATAACAAACCAATCAGGTGGTGTTTGGCATTGCTTTTAGAAAGTGATTACCAATTATTGCGTTCTCAAGTTGCACAGAGTCGGTTTCTAGTGTTTGAGCATAGTAAAACTGCAACCGATTCCTACTTAATAGTAAAATACTAGTAATCAGTTGAGTAACATGACTGATAATGAATATCTCATTACTTTAGGGGTGTTTAGGATTGCTTTAAAAAACTGTTAATGTTGTTCTGAGATTAGTTTAAGCAGAAAATCAGATCTAACAATCGCAATTTAGCAGATAGTGACATAGTGTTTGAATTTGCTTATTCTATAATGGAATGCAGTGATCAGATATGAACTTGCTTCGAGTGGTTGGCACCTCTGTTTATTTACCGATTTAGAAGGTAATATAAGCAGTTTGAATAAGCAACTCCCGTGATGCTTTTGACAGCTCAAAATAAACAGATAATTAAAAGATGTTTGCTTCCACTCAAACACTCATAACTGCTTATCCGTTGTATCACAACTCAATAAGCACATAAACAATTTTAAAAAGAAATCAATGGGGGTCTTTGGGTAAGCTTATGTGTTTTCGAAAATCCCCAATCTAAGAGATTCTTCTTATTACTACTAATTGCGTTCCTAAAAATGATGCAAGCCTCTTTGACATAAGTTTAACCAAACACCTTCAAAGTGCTTAATAGGTTTTCCAAGATACAATAACAGGTAAAGCCCTCACTTTTCAGGAGGTTGGCGTGGCCACTTCAAGGGGTTGTTCGCACCTAGCAGGAATTGAACTTGAGGCCTCACACATTTTAGAGTGATAGTGACAAGCCCGTTTACCACTAGGCCACCCTTGAGTGGTTAATCCTACTAGCTTTGAACCAACTTAAAGCATTGCAAAAGTTATAATTATACATACTCTCTCCACCACAAAATTATTGTCCACTAGGAAAAAAAAACACACAATTTAAGAAAAAATGCATTAAATAAAGCCTTTGATTTTGATGATGAAAAAAAAAAAAAAAAAAAAAAAAAAAAAAAAAAAAAAAAAAAAAAAAAAAAAAAAAAAAAAAAAAAAAAAAAAA
>LBNU01020397.1:43339-67914 GCA_014162995.1 Artemisia annua | reverse complement strand
TTTTTTTTTTACTTTCCTTCTTTTTAAAGTTGTTTGTGTTTGTATTTTTGGTTGAAAAAAAGTTGTTTGTGTGTTTTTTTTTTAAAGATGTTCTTACTAGTATCTTAATTAATATTATGACTTTAAAAGGGGATTATTTATTATGCCAAGTACTATATTATTTGGGTTTGGTTATGCTACTTGTTAATCACAATATTGATATATTTTGTTTCTCAACTTTCTTGTTTGTGTTTTTGATTGAAAAAAGTTGTTTGTGTTTTTGTTTATCACTCACCTAGCTCTCGCCTAGACATAAGTCTAAAACCTGAGTATTTATCACTCGCCTAGTCGTCGCCTAGCATATAGCATATCACCTAGCATTTGTGTATCAAATTTCAATAAATTCATTCGCCTAAAAGTTTGCCCGGAGACACGTGTATAGTTAAAAAGTCATCCACCAATCAATCTAACAGATAATATTTAAAAATTATTTTGAAAAAAAGTATGTGCGAGGTATAAGTTTATTAATTACTAGTAGAAAATGGTCATTTAGAAAAATTGCTTGCACATGAATGCATTTACTTTTTATAAAAGTTGAAACCTAAGAGCATAAGGTACTCATTGGTATCATATGTAAAGTGTTGTCACCTCATGTGTCATGAGACACCATCTAACTCACACATAACCCACTAAAATACAAATACAACACACACACCCACAAAAAAAATAAATAAATAAATAAATAAATAAAAATAATAAATAAATCGGACCACTCGGTTGATGGGGATGGCGCGAGGCACGAAAACACCAATCTCGGTGTGGAGTTGGCATCATCGGGTTGTCGTCTTGGGACAACGCCACACTCACCAGACAGGATGTCGTAAGCTCTAAAGACAACTGGTATAATAACAAAATAGTATAATTTTGCAGATTCTTGTAACTCTGTCGTTTTAGTAAACATATACGGAGTATAGTGAAAATGTAGTATGGATTTTATTAAAAGAAAAATAAAAAAATGAATAAATAAAAGAGTCAAAACTAAAACAATAATTCAAAGCACAAATCTAATCTTCCAATACACAAAAACCAGTTTGTTTGTTTTTTTCAGTAAATCCAAATTCATATGTTACATTTACAAACTTGTATTCAAAACAACTACTTTAAAAAGTTTTAGAACTCGTAAACTACATTATTTTAGTCAAAGCAATCACAATATTACTACACTCATAATGAAAAATGACCCCACCCACCATTTATAACACACCAACCCCTATCTCCTATGCATGTTCAAAAATAATGTTCCCGCTTGTGTACTCAAAATCCTAAAAATAGTTACCGTTATTACAGTATTTAGAACCAAACCAAACACATAAATCCAACGTTTTAAACTCTCTTCCCAAGTCAACACTTCCCCCAAAGCCCACATTAATTCAAATTCAAACTTATATTAAACTTTTATAAAAAAAAACNACTTTCCTTCTTTTTAAAGTTGTTTGTGTTTGTATTTTTGGTTGAAAAAAAGTTGCTTGTGTGTTTTTTTTTTAAAGATGTTCTTACTAGTATCTTAATTAATATTATGACTTTAAAAGGGGATTATTTATTATGCCAAGTACTATATTATTTGGGTTTGGTTATGCTATTTGTTAATCACAATATTGATATATTTTGTTTCTCAATTTTCTTGTTTGTGTTTTTGATTGAAAAAAGTTGTTTGTGTTTTTGTTTATCACTCACCTAGCTCTCGCCTAGACATAAGTATAAAACCTGAGTATTTATCACTCGCCTAGTCGTCGCCTAGCATATAGCATATCACCTAGCATTTGTGTAGCATTTGTGATATCGCCTAGCATATCACCTAGCCGTTCAAAAAAAATTTGTGTATCAAATTTCAATAAATTCATTCGCCTAAAAGTTTGCCCGGAGACACGTGTATAGTTAAAAAGTCATCCACCAATCAATCTAACAGATAATATTTAAAAATTCATTTTGAAAAAAAGTATGTGCGAGGTATAAGTTTATTAATTACTAGTAGAAAATGGTCATTTAGAAAAATTGCTTGCACATGAATGCATTTACTTTTTATAAAAGTTGAAACCTAAGAGCATAAGGTACTCATTGGTATCGTATGTAAAGTGTTGTCACCTCATGTGTCATGAGACACCCTCTAACTCACACATAACCCACTAAAACACAAATACAACACACACACACACACAAAAAGAAATATCGGACCACTCGGTTGATGGGGATGGCACGAGGCACGAAAACACCAATCTCGATGTGGAGATGGCATCATCGGGTTGACGTTTTGGGACAACGCCACACTCACCAGACAGGATGTCGTAAGCTCTAAAGACAACTAGTATAATAACTAAATAGTATAATTTTGTAGATTCTTGTAACTCTGTCGTTTTAATAAACATATATGGAGTATAGTGAAAATGTAGTATGGATTTTATTAAAAGAAAAATAAAAAAATGAATAAATAAAAGAGTCAAAACTAAAACAATAATTCAAAGCACAAATCTAATCTTCCAATACACAAAAACCAGTTTGTTTTTTCAGTAAATCCAAATTCATATGTTACATTTACAAACTCGTAAACTACATTATTTTAGTCAAAGCAATCACAATAATTGAACTTTTTTTTTTATTTATTACTATGCTCATAATGAAAAATGACCCCACCAACCATTTATAACACACCAACCCCTATCTCCTATGCATGTTCAAAAATAATGTTCCCGCTTCTGTACTCAAACTCCTAAAAATAGTTACCGTTATTACACTATTTAGAACCAAACCAAACACATAAATCCAACGTTTAACTCACTTCCCAAGTGCAACACTTCCCCCAAAGCCCTCATAAATTCAAATTCAAACTTATATTAAACTTTTATAAAAAAAAAACCATCATACCATTTATATACCATCAAACATTAATACCATCACATAAATCTTATCTTAACAACTCTTTGTACATTTGCTCCCAAAATGTCAAACTCCAAAAAGGACACAAACCCTCTAAAGGAAATCAAACAAAACCGCAACTCGAGCTCGAGTGAGGGTAACGATGCTGTTTCGGGACGTCATAATGGCGAAAACAATGCCAACATTGTTAAGGTATCAGGTGACAAAGAGAATGCTGAACCGAATAAGATGAAGAATGGTTCGGATACTGTTGTTGATAAGGAGAATGTGGATGAGAGTTTTGTTGGGTCGAAAGAGGCGAAGAGTCGTGTGAAGGATAGGGTGAGGAAGTCGTCTTCTTTGCAGCTTTGTATGCAGTTGAACGACACGAATCCCAACTTTGGGTTGGGTTGTTATGAGCCTGTTGATTCGAGTAAAAATGATTCGGGGAATATTTGGGATTATTCGGATAATGAAGCTGCACCTGCTTCCTCATGGTCTACACTTCCCAACAGGTATGAATTTTTTATATATGTGTTTATTGGGCTGATAGTTATGTGTGATTAGTATTTTTTATATTGGAATTTTGTTATTTGTTTTTCAGGTCTTTGTTATGTAGACCTTTGCCTGTGGATATTGGAAGGTGTAGCTGTGTTATTGTGAAGGAAAAATCGGTAGATGGGTTAAAAGGGGCAAGTCTTTATACTCTTTACACCAGTGTAATGTTCTCTCTAAGCTCCTAATCTATGCTATATTATTTTGCTAAAATACTTGCATTTAGAACTTATGTTTATGAGCTGAATAAGCTCTTTTAGCTAAGCACCTCCGGTTATAGGCTGTTTGGGTAATCAAAACAGTTTGTTGTGTTCTCATAATGCTATTAGCAATAAGCTGCCAAAATAAGCTTTTAACCAAACACCCCTTCAAGTAACCTTTTTTTAAAGAGGATATTGCGTCCCAAAGGGGTGTGCGGCATTGCCTTTTGGAAATAATTATGTGATAAAGAAAACTAGAAATATTTAGAACCAGTTTTTGTCTTACTGTTTGCAACTTTTGATCAGTAAAGATTAACATGTGAGATTTGACCCTTAACAGTATTTCGAACCATTTTTAGTTTGCCCAAACACTAGAAACTGATTATATGTGTGACGGTGACTTGAAAACGCTATAACCAAATAGTACTCAATTATATAATGCAATGCCTAGACACCCGAGAGTACCCGATAACTATTTGACTATATGTAGTTCAGTACAATGTAGCCTATCTTTCTAGCTGTTATTTTCAGATGCTATTATGTTGATCTTTTGTCATTTGGAAATTCATAGGAGGGTCAAGGAAGACAAAATAGGAAACTTGCTGTGGCTTATCATAGGCGTCACAATGGAAGATCGGAGTTCATAATTGCTCAGAATACAAAAGGCATCTTATGTGGAGCAGATGATAGTTATGTAGGGAGTGTAACCGCCAATCTCATGGGCTCCAAATACCATATATGGGATCAGGTCCATTTTCTAATCTTTTCTTAAAATCCAAATATTTGTTTCCGACAAGGTTGCAATTTCGGCCCATATACTATGAGTAATTGAATGGGTCGGTTTTGATTGCCTACTGACAAATGAGTCAAATATAAAAGTTAGATAAAAGCAAATGGGTCCGGCTGAGAACAGTCTAGTTTTACTCACATTTATTGTAGCAATACTGAATAAAAAGGGTGACCGACCTCTGGCGGCCCCCCGACGGGTCATACAATCATACTCATACCATGGTTATAGGGAGACGGGGACATGAGTTAATCCCATGACCTCCACTTAACGCTGCATGTCACGGACCATTGGACTACTATCACTGTTTAAGTAAATTATAGTATTTTTTTAATTTGAGCAAAAAAGTGGCTCGGGTGAGTCCAACCCTGGCCAATACAGTTCAGCACATACTAAATTGACCTGTTTCAACCCGAAACTGTTTAATACTTCCAGCATTGTTCTTATAGTACATTTGGTTGCAGGGACGACGGCTCAATACAATGACCAAACAATCCAAACTTCTAGCATTAGTATCGTAAGTTCTAATCACTCTTTAAATGGCACGGTCATGATATTCTTATATCCAAACTCACATCTCATTACTGATTTTCTTATAACTGCTCTTGAATAGTTTTGCGCCTACAATAGCAACATGGACAGGAAGTTACAGAAGCATGAAGGCATGGCTTCCAAAACATCAGTCTATGCAGTTGAAGAATACAACTCAGGTTACATAACTTTAGACATCAATGTTATATAATTAGTCAATAATGTTAAGCATATTGTACTAAGGGGGTGTTTCTTTATCCCTTAGCTAAGGGAATGGGTCCACACAAAGTATATAATAATGTTTTTTTTATGTGGAGCCCATCATTTTTCCACTAATGCCTCTATCCCCATGTGAGTGGTATAATGGAGACTCTCCCTATTAAGACCATTTAACAGCCGTGGGTCCCACATAGGCCCCACGCATCCCTTAGCTAACAAAAAAAAGAAACACCCCCTAAGATGCTTAAAATGTATACTTTTGGGCCAGGCGCAACATATAAACGGGCTACCGAAGGATTGGGAAGAGAGAATGGACAAAGTACATCAGTTGTTTTCAAAAGTTCCACACTACAACAATGTAAGTATGCATGTATATCGTCATTATATAACATTAAAAACAANTATCGTCATTAGAACATTAAAAACAAAAATGAATACTATTGTCTAAAACTTTTTTGTTGTCCAGATTTCGAGGCAATATGAATTGGATTTCAGAAATAGGGGAAAAGCGGGACTTAAAATCCAGAGCTCGGTCAAGAATTTCCAGTTGACCATGGAGGTAACTAAACTAAACTTTCATTGGCATAGATTAAGGTGGTGAAAGCCTTACTCCTCACAATACGAGGGTCGAGACAGGATTATTTCTGGTACTCGATAAAACGTGTCTGGCCAGTTTTGTTAACAAGAGAATAAAAAGTAGCCAGTTTTTTTATCAATCGTCAATGCATTAGATATGATTAAAACTATGTAACTACAAAAACACTTGTAAAAGTAAAACAATCTGGAAGGTTATGAGTATTGAAAATACAGTTTGGCGACTTTCAATCCGTTTGACCCATTTCCCTTTTTGCTAAATACGTCTATTTGGTCCGTTTTAGATATTGAATTGTCATAAGTAAATAAGCTGGAACTGTCACTAAATACTACTCATTTCGACTATTTGTTAATTATTAAATTTGATGCATAAAAGGTGTTTGTCACAGTTTTTGATCCAAGTTGTAATATTTCTATTATTTGTTCAGAAAAATGGAAGACAAACAATATTGCAACTTGGAAGGGTGGGGAAGTCCATGTATGTGATGGACTACAGGTAAAGACATGGATACTATTTACAAGATACTCTTCATTTAGGTTATATCTTATCCAAGAATTATTAGTTTAATACAATTTGTTTGTATCTCAGATATCCGCTAACTGGTTATCAAGCCTTCAGCATCTGTTTGGCTTCTATCGATTCAAAGCTTTGCTGCACGATGTGATCATGCTGATCTGCTAAGATCTTTATTAACAAGAGTCCGACATTATGTGACATCTACGAAACTTGGTTTTGAACTTACTATCATTCCTTATGATGTATCTCGTTTTCAAAAGTTTCTAGAGGCACATAGCTATTGCAGTATAGACGGATGTCGTATCATCTGTTTCCAGTTGGCATTTATGTATGCAGCTGGGGTGATTGTAAGTCAAAGTTTGGTTTCTAATGAATTAATGAAGCTTTTGAACTAACATGTTGTTCCCTAAATTTTGTTTATTCATGTTGCAACTGCTATCCTCTAGCCGACTACCAAATGTAGCTTTGCTACACAGCATTAATAAGATTTCGGCGCGACATATTCTTGTAGTTTGGCAGGTTTTGAAAATATAGCTGCTGGTTATATTAATTGTTATCTAATCCAAGTAATCAAGTAGATCATAGAGACCAAGTTTGAAAAAATCAGTGAGGAATTATGTTTAGTTGCGATTAAGAAGGTGTGACGTAGTTTATTTGAGGGGCTTATGAGCTTATTCAAAATTTTATAAGCTCAAGCTCATTTATTTAGGTATGTCTGGCGAATATAGCGGTAGCAAGAAGCAGTAGCATAATTAAGTAAGTGAAAACATTAGATGCTCATAAATGCTACTCGAAGTAGTGTTTTGATTTGGAGCGTTTAGAAAAATTAGGAACGGCTGTTGCTTGTTTCCGAACAAGCATTTTGTGCAAACTGCTAACCGCTAGTTACTAGTTGCTTCAAAACTTACGCTCCTAAATGCTTGCTACCAAACATACCCATAGGCTATATCCACTTGAGCTTATAAAGTTCTTAAGCACAAGTACATAAGCTCATAAGGCCAAAAATATAAGTTTATCAGATTTTTAATAAGCTTACAAGCACATCTGTAACCCTGTTAATGTTTTATGTAAATGATCTTTCCCGGATAATACGTACTCGTATTATACATTAAAAAGTAACATAAAAAAATATTAGAAGTCGTGTTCTAATGCTCTTGTAATAGGTGAAGTCGTGAAGACAAACACTTCCTTATCAATTTTATACAAATGTTATACCACTTGTTATACAATTGTCACCATCATGGCAGGTGACAATTTAAAATGAATGCAAACAAAAGTTCAGATTATATCAATACATATATTTGAGTTCATTGTATAAGTATGTGTTCTCGTGTTGAGTTTTGTTTTTAACTCCAACACGTAGCTACTATAAATACGAGACTGTAAACACAATTTTATAAGTATCAAACTTTTGAGAGATAGCAAAACACATGAGTATATGATAAATAAGGCTTTAAACTGCCTACAACATTTTTATTGATTTACTTTTTTTTTCCAGAAAAAGAAGGAAATAAATATAGAAATGAATGAATGTCTATGCCTCATAAGATTATCTACAGTTACAAATAATTTTTCAACTAAGAACGAAAAAAAGAAAACGAAAATGAATAACCATCTTGTAAAACCTAGTTGTAAAACATTGATAACTTGCAACTCAGAGCTTCTTGTTTAAAAGACAATATGTGAAATGCAATGTCACACTAACCAAACGTCTTGCTAAAGTCATATAGAGAATTGTAGCCCTCAGTATCAACTTCGTTGAATCCACTTAAATCATCATAAACTCTTGATCAACCGCGACTTAAGTGTCAAGCTCACATTGAAACATAGGTGCATCAAACGAATTCAAATCCGCAAAAATATTATCTTCACATCCCGTGTAGCTATTAGATTCATGACAATCAAAATACGTCTGTATATCATCTGGAAAGCTCCGCCGCGGCATATCAGACTCTGGAGGCGTCGCTGGACTATCAGCCACCGATGTCCTCTCGAGCATTTCCTTGAACTTTGTTGACTGCAATAGTAAACCTAGGGCGGTACCACTGCCAGAGCCACGTGGTGGAGGTGCTGGTACACTGGTGCTTGTTTCGCCAGAGCTTGAGGTTTCGGGCTGGTTGTTGGGGTTAAGGTCAAGGTTAGTTGGAATACCGTTAGAGTTGTTGGAATCTGTTTGGCCAGGTCTTAACCACTTGATGTAACGGCTGAGGTCAAAATTTGTAATGGCATTAAGTCCTCTGTATTCTATTGCAGCCATGTCATATGCAGTTGCTGCTTCTTCTTGGGTAGCTGAATGATAAAAGTACAAAGGTTATGGGTATATTGGCAATTTACCAAATCTGAACACACACAATGACACAAGAACATGTAACATATTTAGTAACTCTTGTAATTTACAGTTTGAGATGTATAGTACAGTTTTAACTTTATAACGATTTTCAAGCGCCTATAAATTAGTTCCAAGAAAGCGGCCCATCACATCAAGAATCAAGGTTGTGTTAGATATTAAAGTGTTGTACAATACTATCGGCCTAAGTTATCATCATAAATTATTTACACATAAACTGAAACAAATGAACATAAATAATTAAGTCATGAATCATTTTGGTATCACAAAACAATTTTCGAGTAAGCGGAAAGCATTCAATGAGAAAGATCGCTTATGTCAGATAGGTTTAGTAGTACGTTTTTGTGTCCTAGATTCACCGGTCTACCAACTAGATGATATATTTACACGAATCTCATCAAAAATGTAAGAACGTATGATAAAAGGGAGGTGATTGGGACACTCATAGTTTTGATTGGGACACTCAGTTGTACAAAGCAGTTAAAACATACTTTAAGTGTTGTACAAGTATGTAATGCATACAGTGGAGTGTCCCATAAAAAAAATGAGTGTGCAAATCATTTAAGCTTTATTATGTATTGTCGCTCAGAGGACAAAACCAGATAGACATATGACAGTACATTAGTACTTTTTTTTTTCTTGTCCTGCAGATGTCATTGTTTGACTTCAAGTATCAAGCTGTGATGAAATCAAATTGTAACTTATTACCACATTAGACCAAGATATTTCTTGCACATCTAAATGAAATGTCATCATTTTTTTGTGTGTCTCAAGGACTAAATAATATTTATAAATTACAAATCTAAAAATGTTAGTATTTATTTTGATAGTTTAACTGTTTAAGCTAAATGACAACTAAAGAAGGAACTTGATAAGTGTATGTGAAATAGTGTGTATGATTTTGGCCTAAAGTGAGGAGGCAGATGTTAGAATAACAGAAGGGAGGATGTTGGTTGAACAATAATATTTGGTGGAATTGAATCCAAAATTATGGGCATGAAATATTTGGTGGAAGGCTGGGACCATGGAGTTGACAAAAATATTTATGTCAAAAACAGCTTTCAATTTTCTTAATGTCACTAAGTTAGCAGTTGAAAGTTGGTCATCTATAATACCAACTGCATCGATAATTTCCTTTCAGCTTATTAATCTTTTAATTTTTTTCTACAAATGTTAGCTTACCGGGTTTAATCATCTCTTTAATTCCATTTTCAAACTGTGTTCGTTCAAAACAAAAATCAAATGCCAAAATTTGTCAAGTACAAAGGTACAAACCTAAAGAGGAGTTGGTTTTAAATTTGAAATTAAACAAGCGAGTAAATGATGGCCATATGCCATTTAATTAACTTATAAAGCAAGCGAGTAAAAACACCTAAGAGGAGTTGGTCTAGTTGGATCATTTAATTAACTTAAATCCCCTCGAATTAATATATAAAAATGGTTAATTTGTTTATGCAATATGTCCATATCTTTTGATAGGGATGTTTATGGGAGGAAAAAAAAACAAGTATAATGGTTCCTAAAACGTAGGCACTTTCATAAACTAGTTTTGGTTTTGTAGTTTTCATTTGTATCTAAACAATATTTATCTTAAAGTGACAAACATAACAGAAAGATAAAACACACAATTAAAATAGGAACATACCATATGTTCCAAGATAGAGATATTTGTTACCAAAAACACGTCCAATACGAGCCTCCCATCTACCATTATGATGGTGCCTACACAATAAAGAACCATATTAAAACCATCACTTATTTGCACACAACAACATAGTCCTACCATTCTTTTTAAGATCAATGGAATTGACACTGATTGTACCACCATTATTGCTAAATACCTTGCTACACCTCTGTATTTCGATACACCTCGTGAAAAACCGCTACTTTTTCTACAATGCAAAAATATCAAAATAATTAGAAAAATAATCTTCATGAGATTTGAACATCTTTTATCTCCAAGTGTTTATACACATGGGTGGAGATAAACGGGGGCACAAAGGGCAGGTGCCCCCTAGCGAAAAAATTTGTAGCATAAATTTTCGAAAATATTTGGCGTTTTTCCTGTTTATGCATCTATTTGACAATAAGCAAGTATTGAGCTTCTTATATTGATGTGCGTTATTATTTCTTGGTAACATTTTCTAATTAGATTTGAACATTTTCTAATTAAAATGGGATTTTTTTTTAACATTTTCTAATTAGACAAGTTATGTACCAAGAATATTTACCTTCTTAAAGATCCGATATACTCCTCTTTCGACAAGCTCTCCATTTCTCGAAGCTCCTCTTCATAAGTCTCGAGCTGCAATGCATTTTCATAATCACGAGTTAAACTAAGTTAACAAATATTTAAGCTCATAAAATGAGTTAAGAAAGAAAATTACAGGAAAATTGAGAATGGTATCTTGTCCCCAGTATTTCAGTGCTGCCAAGTCATATGCATGTGCTGCGGCTTTTTCATCATCGTAGGCCCCTGAATATCACACAGCATTTGGATAAGTTCCACTTTGCATTCAAATAAAACACCCTTTTTTCCCACTTTTTATATTGTTTTGTCACTTTAATAATACCCAATAATAAAATGAAAAATAAATGGATATACATCAAGAAGATATTGATGCCAAACAAACTTACCTAAATACACTGTAGCAACATCACCACCATTTCATGAAAAACCAATCCAAAAAACAAATTTCAAATTAGCAACTAATAAATTAAATCTCAAAAATTAACATATGGGCTTGCATTTCAAAAATAAATCTTATCCATTTTGTGTCACACAATAGAAGTGTTCACTTTAAATGTTTAGAAAAGTCACAATAAAATGTCACACATTTACTTTTTATAAACCACTTGGTCACTTTGGTAATCTATTTTCAAAATGAAACCCAAAAAAAGGATATTCATAAAACAAAAAAACAAAAGAAACCTTGTCGTCCTTTTTTGTTTTGTGATTCATTCCAACAATTCTTATCCCACAAATGAGCTTCATAACGACCAGTCCATCTATGCCTTCACATAAAAAAAATTCATAAACTAAGCCATACATAAAAAAAATAAATAAAAACATTCAAATGAACCCATATTAAAAATACATACCTCGTTACGCCTCGATATATCGAGCTTCGTTGAGGTGGCGAATCTCTCTGAACCGTTTTACGTGTTCGTTTAGCTTTTCCAACAACTGGCTTCTTGTTCTTGTCATTTTCACGAGCCGTATTAGCATTAGCATTAGCATTCTTTTTGGTTGAAACCTTAGCCATTGAACTTGTAGCGAAAATAATAATATGAAAACAAGTACTGCTTATATATATATGAAGAGAGAATGAAATGAGAGAGAAGTGAGAAATATTATGAATGGTTTGTCATCCAATAAGAATGGAATGGAAAAGCTTTTTATGTGAGAGAGAAATAATATATAAATTTTTTTTTATAAAAGTTTTTGTGTGTGTGCCGGCAGAGAGGGTTTAATGTGAGTGCCGTCTGTAAGCGGCTTTAAAAGTGGAAATGTGAGTATGTGATTTGATCTGGCTTTTTTTTTTTGTGTGTTAGATTTTGGGTTTTACTAATTGTTGTTATATGTGCCCTAATTTTTATTATCTTTTGTTTTTTGGGCCCAAATCCAAATCTAATAGTGGACTTATTACTAGGGATTAACATTAACCCCACCATAAAGTTGTTCCTTTCTATAAATCTTAACCTTTTTTATTTTATTTTTGTAATTTTAGATTTTCATTTTAGTTTTTTTAGAAAAGTTTTTGCTATATGAATCTCATTGTACCGAAACAGATACAAAGGGGCGAAACTGGAGGTTCTCGAGGGTTTACGGAAACCCGATAGATGTTTGTCGGCTACTGTAAATTTTAGTTAAAAATCTTAATTTTTGGAAATGAACATAGTCTCGAGATTTTGTGTCACACAAATGCATGTCTTGTTTACTTACAAATACATGTTTTCTTAATTTGTTTATTAGTTTTATTCAAATAGCACCTTTTAGTTTACTTCTATATTTCTTATACTCGTAAAAAAAAATTATGCACCTAATGATTTAGAGTATTGAATCCAACCCTGTTACAGGTTTATGAATTGATTTAAAACTTTTAACTTGCGGCAATATAATGATAAAGGTTTGAGAGTCACCATAAGAGATTGCAAACTCTTTGGAGCTACCCGCCTAGTTACGTATTTTGAAATCGTGAACGTTCAGTGATTCGCTAAGATTTTTAAGTCTACTGAGGTGATATGTAGGGTTCGGGATTTATCTACCTAGTTACGAAAAGTGTCAGGGTAAAGGTTTCCTAGTATAAAAACGCATGATGAGGAAGACAGTATATTGTACTTTGGAGGGAAACAAAGTATTGAACGTAACACCATATAAGAAACTCTTTGGTTCTTTGACGTGGTTGAAGACAAAAATAGAAAGTCGTGTAACGTCATGTTGGACTAACTCAAAAGTGAAGCTATGATAGTCAAATTCAGGCAATGAAAGTGGACTAAATCGAACAAACATGAACGTTGTAGAGCCTTTTTTCGATTGACTAGAAATAAAGTTTGTTGCAACAATTTGTTTTAATAGTTATGGTTGTTTGTAGTTGGTGCACTTCTCATGCATTTACTTACCCACGAACGAATCAATCAATTATACTATACGACATTTATTAAGTGTTTGGGAAGTCGACACTATTTCAAAGTCGTCAGCTTGAAGATCGGCTTGAGGGAAGCCGCGGCTTGAGCCGACACTATTCACACGCCGAGCCAAGCTGAGCCGTCGGCTTGAAGGGATTAAGATAATAGTTAGTGGGTTGCTTAGTGGGTGCTCCACTTAATTGCTACTTAATTTTTAGAGTTTGTTTCATGTTGTACACATGTATTCACAATTTGATTTTCTTAGTGCATTTTTATCCGTGTTGTTACTTGATTTATAGGGTTATTTGCATGTTTTACACATTTTTTTTATTACCATGTTACTTGATTTATAGGGTTTATTTGCATGTTTTACACCTGTTTTTTATTACCATGTTTCAAGAGATGTTATATACTGCAGTAAATTTCAGTGCGATATTTCTAAAATTATTGAAAGGGATTTGGTGCAAGAGGAGATGGGGTTGTATCCCGACGTTTTTTAAATTAAAGGTAGGTGCTTTGGTTAATTGCGGTTTTTAATTTCTAATATTTTGGAATATAACTCAATCCTCTCAAGTTGAAGATAAAATATCACTTTGGTGTGCATAGCTCAAACTATTTTTTTAGTTATGTCATTTATGGGATTCGTGTCTTTTTGAGCCTTTGAGGTATATTTGACCAAAACACGTTCTTATCGATAAAATGGTAGGTTTTGTATACGCGAGTTTAAATGAAGTTGTATTTACTCACACATTCAAAAGTTAAAAGTTCCAACTTAGCAATAAACAAAACGTTAAGTCCAACACATGATTTTACTTTACACAAACCATATTGGGATCAAATGACTTATTTATCCTGATCAAGCAAATCGTCGACATTAAGATGTGGTCAAGTTGACATATCAAGTTGGATACTTTTAGGGTTGATGTTAAGTTCATCATTTTAACAAGTTGGACACTTTCAGGGTTGATGTTAAGTTCATCATTTGGACTTTTAGTAATGGAATGCTTCCTTATATCTTTATCAAATTTATGTGACGGTAAACTAGCTGACCTTACGGATTGTCCAAGTCGAGTTTTTTGATAAAACATTCCGATATGTAACAACTAGTTATAAGTCTCATGAACGAATGAGATTTAAACATAAATCCATTTTAGTTTAATATACGGACATATAAAAATATGTCACTGTTCAATGTTTTGTAATGTGATACTACATGCACGAAGATCAAATTATAAGTGCAACTAATAATTATATTTGAACTAAATTTGTTTTGTGCGTAATTATAAGTAGGGTTGGCAATGAGCCAACACGAAACCCGATCTAAAACTGACACGAAGTAAACATATACGGGTTGAATCTAAACAGGTTTCTAAACATATAAATTTCAGGTTGTGTTTGGGTCAACCTATCTAAATCGTTTATTAAATAGGCCAGGTTTTGGTTAAGAATGAGTTAAACGGGTCGACGCACCAACATGTTTAAGATTTTTTCATAAATTAAAAAATAAATATGTTTGATTATACGGGTTAAATGGGTCGACCAACAAACCCATTTAACATGTTTAATCCAAGTGAGGGAGAGAACCACATTAAATCGGTTTTGAACAACTTTGCTACCAAGATGTTGAACATGGATGGTCGTATGAATAATGTGTTTCAACAGAAGGATAATGTTGAGGAGGACATGCATACGAAGCCGGTTATGCCTCGGCGCTGCATGATGAACAACTAAAGAGAAAGGTAAACTTTCGGTCCCTTGACACGAGCGCAAACGTTGCTTANACACACTCAAAATTTAAGTGTGCCAATCATTTTTTGGAGTGTGCAAATCACTTCCCTTTCTAAAATTATTGAAAGGGATTTGGAGCAAAAGGAGATGGGGGCTGTATTCCGACGTTTTTTAAATTATAGGTAGGTGTTTTGGTTAATTGCGGTTTTTAATTTCTAATATTTTGGAATATAACTCAATCCTCTCAAGTTGAAGATAAATATCACTTTGGTGTGCATAGCTCAAAGCCTCAAACTATTTTTTCTGTTATGTCATTTATGGGATTCGTGTCTTTTTGAGTCTTTGAGGTATATTTGACCAAAACACGTTCTTATCGATAAAATGGTAGGTTTTGTATACGCGAGTTTAAATGAAGTTGTATTTACTTTCACATTCAAAAGTTAAAAGTTCCAACTTAGCAATAAACAAAACGTTAAGTCCAACACATGATTTTACTTTACACAAACCATATTGGGACCAAATGACTTATTTATCCTGATCAAGCAAATCGTCGACAGTAAGATGTGGTCAAGTTGACATAACAAGTTGGATACTTTTAGAGTTGATGTTAAGTTCATCATTTTAACAAGTTGGATACTTTTAGGGTTGATGTTAAGTTATCATTTAGACTTTTAGTAATGGAATGCTTCCTTATATCTTTATCAAATTTATGTGACGGTAAACTAGCTGACCTTACGGATTGTCCAAGTCGAGTTTTTTGATAAAACATTCCGATATGTAACAACTAGTTATAAGTCTCATGAACGAATGAGATTTAAACATAAATCCATTTTAGTTTAATATACGGACATATAAAAATATGTCAGTGTTTAATGTTTTGTAATGTGATACTACATGCACGAAGATCAAATTATAAGTGCAACTAATAATTATATTTGAACTAAATTTGTTTTGTGCGTAATTATAAGTAGGGTTGGCAATGAGCCAACACGAAACCCGATCTAAAACTGACACGAAGTAAACATACACGGGTTGAATCTAAACAGGTTTCTAAACATACAAGTTTCAGGTTGTGTTTGGGTCAACCTATCTAACTCGTTTATTAAATAGGCCAGGTTTTGGTTAAGAATGAGTTAAATGGGTCGACGCACCAACATGTTTAAGATTTTTTCATAAATTAAAAAATAAATATGTTTGATTATACGGGTTAAATGGGTCGACCAACAAACCCATTTAACATGTTTAATCCAGGTGAGGGAGAGAACCACATTAAATCGGTTTTGAACAACTTTGCTACCAAGATGTTGAACATGGATGGTCGTATGAATAATGTGTTTCAACAGAAGGATAATGTTGAGGAGGACATGCATACGAAGCCGGTTATGCCTTGGCGCTGCATGATGAACAACTAAAGAGAAAGGTAAACTTTCGGTCCCTTGACACGAGCGCAAACGTTGCTGAGTTTACTATACCTATGGAATTTATGGAAGAGGTAAATGATAGGTTTGCGAATACCTTGCATGGTTACTTTATTGGGAAGCGTATTGTGTTTTCAATTGTGGAAAATTATGTGAAGAATACGTGGGCAAAGTATGGCCCTACTCGTGTAATGATGAACTCTGATGGATTTTTCTTTTTCAAACTTTCGGATTCAAGGTGTTTGGAGCAAGTGTTATATAATGCCATTGGTTAATTCATACGGTTCTTATTATTTTAAGCACCTGGACGCCTAATACTTGTTTGACAAAGGAGGATATCTCAAGCGTACCTGTTTGGGTAAAGTTTCATAATGTTCCCATGGTTGCTTTCATGGAAGATGGGCTCAGTTTAATGGCAACTAAGATTGGANATAAATTAAAAAATAAATATGTTTGATTATACGGGTTAAATGGGTCGACCAACAAACCCATTTAACATGTTTAATCCAGGTGAGGGAGAGAACCACATTAAATCGGTTTTGAACAACTTTGCTACCAAGATGTTGAACATGGATGGTCGTATGAATAATGTGTTTCAACAGAAGGATAATGTTGAGGAGGACATGCATACGAAGCCGGTTATGCCTTGGCGCTGCATGATGAACAACTAAAGAGAAAGGTAAACTTTCGGTCCCTTGACACGAGCGCAAACGTTGCTGAGTTTACTATACCTATGGAATTTATGGAAGAGGTAAATGATAGGTTTGCGAATACCTTGCATGGTTACTTTATTGGGAAGCGTATTGTGTTTTCAATTGTGGAAAATTATGTGAAGAATACGTGGGCAAAGTATGGCCCTACTCGTGTAATGATGAACTCTAATGGATTTTTCTTTTTCAAACTTTCGGATTCAAGGTGTTTGGAGCAAGTGTTATATAATGCCATTGGTTAATTCATACGGTTCTTATTATTTTAAGCACCTGGACGCCTAATACTTGTTTGACAAAGGAGGATATCTCAAGCGTACCTGTTTGGGTAAAGTTTCATAATGTTCCCATGGTTGCTTTCATGGAAGATGGGCTCAGTTTAATGGCAACTAAGATTGGACGTCCTATCATGTTAGATGTTTATACGAGTACCATGTGTCTTGAATCATGAGGTAGAAACAGTTATGCTAGAGCTCTTATTGAGATCACATATGAACGTGATCTTGTAGATTCTTTGGTTGTGGTTATCCCATTACTAAATGGTTCTGGATATACGAAAGAAGCAATACATGTTCCCCATGGTGTATGATAACGCTCAAATTATACATATTTATATATGCGTTACCCGTTCTTTTATGTATATATATATTGATGAATTATATGGACTTTCGATACTTAATTGCATGAAAATACATTTCAGGTCCAATCGATAAAGAACTTCAAGAATCAAGATAAAGTGTACACATCCAAGACAATTCTATGCTAAGAACAATATGTCACCTATCTATGTATAAAGAGCGCCGCCCTTATATCAAATGTACGCCGGTTACGGGTCGTATGAAGTCCTAAGCAAATCTAAGTCAAATGAATAAAGTACGGCGATCTCAAGAATAAAGTGCGCCGATCTTCAGTTCAATTAATGACCCTTTGGCGCCAAGAAAAGTATTGAAGCCCGCCGGTGTTTAGAACAATGTTCGCCGGTGTCATCAGAAGAAAACACGAAGATATGGAACTTAAATAAAGAAACAAACTTAAGATAAAGATCTTCCGACACCTGTCCACTGTTTTGGCCATATCTGGAGCATACGGACTCCGTTTTACCTCCCGTTTGCGGCCACAGAAAGCTAAGAGAATTATCTACAACTTTGGTTTGGAGTCAACAGCTGAAATACCCCGTAACTGCCGTGCTTTCCATAAAGAGCGGCGTACTCCTGCTTTTGATCAGCTTAAATGCATATTTATGACTCTCATTCATTACCAATCCGATCATTTACCTTTTGCCTTGGCCCCTAAGTGTTAGTAGCCTATAAATAGGACCCAAAACTGGTCCATAATATATCCCATCCATCACATACAACACCATATAGTAGAAAGGGTGATTCTTACACCAAATCACCCTTGGTACCACCACATCCATTCCCAAACACTCCACACGATCCATTCCTAAACACTCCACACGATCCCTTACTTTGTCCAAGCTCCAGAAGTCATGAAATACCTCTGTGAATTCGTGGCTTGTAGAGGAGTAGTGGTTAAGGCTTGTAATTCATACTTTGGGTTATTAAGCTTGTGTTTGGCATAAGCAATTGTTCTAAGTATACATACTCTTGTAGATTCGGTACATTTCTATTACCTTTTTAATATGAAAGTTTCTGAGTTTATTAAGTTTATAATGCTTGTTACTTGTTTAATTATGGAGTAGTCGTTTATGTTTGTTTGGGCGTATTGAGGAATATGATATAGTCTTGTATGTATTAATATGCTTTACATTGTTTATGCTTGTATACTTGACATGTGATTATTCGGATCATTGTCTATCCTTTGGTTGATCATATTAGACCGAAAGGTGTGGTTGGTTTTGAGTCGTTTTGGCCAAGCGAATCAATACTAGACTTGTGAGAATTGGATAGTAAAATTGCTAGACAACCCGAATGATTATGTGTTTAAGGCCTAATCTCATGTCTAATGAACTTGATTAGGAGTAGTATACTTGCATAAACATTGACCACAAACCTATCTTAATGCACTTGATATGCTTAGAATTATAGGCCGAAAGGGTTACTTTGCATATTCGGTAGATATACGTGTGTTTGTAATTACCCGTTATTCACCACTTGTATGCTTTGTTTGCGGTTGCATATCTTTACATCATTTCTGGACTCATGTCTCTTTAGCCTAAACAAACATGTTTTTAATAATCATGGTAACAATCTTAAGTATTTCTAGTATTCGTAGTAACTTAGCCGTTAATACAAATAAGAGTCCTATGATAGTGACAATCCTTTGGACTTTCCTTCTAAACTACTTTTTGAATCTGAAAACACATAACTCCCTTGGGACGACCTGGATTTACCTAGACTGTGCTACACTCAAAAGGGTATACATCAGTGTAATACTTGTAATATTTTTTTACCATTCTGGTGATTAGGGATGGAAACGAAACGGGTTTGGGGCGGTGCGACCATCCCCATCCCTAAACCCGATAACCAAAGTTCTCCCAAAACCCGCCCGTATTAATCGGTGATTTTATCAGGGTGTCCTCTTTGGATGCAATTCTTGATCAAAGCCGCACTATATCCTACTTATTTATTTTTTTAGACCATTAGCAATACTTGAAGAAATTGGGAACGTATTAATAATGTTACAAACAAGCCTTATTAAGTTTTCAACGATAATATTATACATAAATAATGATAAATTACACCGCCAAAAATTAAAAGTTAAAAATATAACACTAAACGAGTTTCTATAATCACAATTTTGCAATCTTAGAAAAATTTGAAAAAAAAAAAAAAAAAAAAAAAAAAAAAAAAAAAAAAAAAAAAAAAAAAAAAAAAAAAAAAAAAAAAAAAAAAAAAATTAGTGTAATTTTTTTATTACGTAAATATTAACAAAATACTGTATAGGTATAAATATATTTGTATATGTGTATATATTATTCGGGTGGGCAGTGAGGGGCGAGGATTCCCCGCTCTCCAACCCAAACTCGATTAAAATCCTCGTTTAAGCCCCAAACCCACCCCGTAACCCGATTGGCATGCCCTGCTCTGATCCAATAAATTCGGGTTTCGGATTTCCCCATCGGTTTCGGGTTTTTTTGCCATCCCTACTGGTGATCAGTGTCCTAAGAAGGTCAAGACAACTAGTGTGAGTGTGGCTAAGGATGATGGTTTTGTTGAAGTTACACGTAAAGGTGAGGAAGGAAAGCAAATTTTCAAACGGTCGTCTAGATACATTGTTGGTATTAGGTTGTCTAAGCCTAATACAGCTTATTACTATCGACCTAAGGTGAAACCAACTAAGGAAGGAGGTGATGTGCCTACTACTTCAACGTCAAAAAGGTAATTATAAGGCAGTTGTGAGACCTCTACTTCAACATCTAAAGGTAATGGTAAAGGTAGTGGGAATTCCTCGTCTCAAGATGTTAATATTGTAACTCATAAAAACGCTTTTGATGCTCTAAAGAATCCGGATATTGTCTTCAGGAACGTGTGTAATTCTGATTGGGATGCTAGATTGAATATGGAAAAGCCTGATAATGGGAATGAAAGTGATAAAATTGAAAATGTGTTTGATGAAACGTCAAGTTTTATGGAGGATCAATCTGCTAACACGGCCAAGGATGGGGCAAGTACTCCCAATAATGTGGTTCCAAATGTATCGCATAGCTTCATGGAATATTAGAGGAATGAACTAATCCCCTAAACAAATGAGGTTCGACATATTATTTTAGAAAATCGGTTGTCTGTTTGTGCTATTTTGGAGTCTCATGTGGTTTCTCTTCGTCTTGATAAGCTTTGTTCTCAAGTGTTTAGGCATTGGAATTAGACATCTAATGGGTTGTTATGTAAAAAGGTTCGCGTATTATTTTGGGTTGGGATTCGGAGGAGGTGCATATAGGGGTGATTTCGCAAAATGACATTATGCATACATTGATTATTTTCAAAACTGATAAAAAGAGGTGTTTTACTCTTTTATTTATGCTCATAATAGGTATACTCATCGTCGAGAGCTTTGCAATAATCTTGGTATGCATCATGCTTATGTTTGTGGTAGACCATGGTGTTTAATGGGGGATTTTAATTTCGCTCTTAGAAAGATAAATCCATAAGGTCGTCTAATATAGATATCTCTATTAGAAAATTCAAAGTGTGTGTTGATGATACTGAGGTCTCGAATGTTAATACAGCAGATCTTTAAATTACATGGAATCAAAAGCCTAAAGGTTAAGAAGGGATTCTCAAAAAGATAGATAGAGTTATGGCTAACTTGGAGTTCAATGGCATTTTTGTTGGCGCTAATAGTTTATTCCAACCATATCATATATCGGACCATTATCCGGCTATTTTTCGAATCCCCAAAAGAACTAAATTTAAGCCTAAACCTTTCAAATTCTCAAATCTCGTGGTGCTTAACTCTCGTTATAAAGGCCTGGTTAATGATGTTTGGAAAATGAGAATATAAGTGGCTATATGATGTTTCAAGTTGTCAAGAAACTTAAAATGTTAAAAAAGCCTCTTTGGAAATTGCTATATGATAAAGGAAATTTACATGAAAGAGTGACACGTCTTCTTGGTTGAGTTGGTTAGGTTCAAAAAGCTCTCGACCGTGACCCGTCTAATATAGTGTTACGTGAAGAGGAAGCGCTCTACTTACAAGCTTTTAATGATGTTATTATTGATGAAGAAAGATTTCTAAAACAAAAGGCTATGGTGGAGTGGTCATGTTGGTGATTCTAATTCGGCATATATTCACTAGGTGGTTAAGAGTCGTGTTGCTATAAATTGTATTGATATGGTCTTTAACTCTAATGGGCCGGTTTTTTAGGGTTTTGGTGTTCAAGAGACGTTTTTTAATCATTATTCTCTATTTCTTGGCCAATGTGGTACTACATCTGATCTTAATGAGCATGAGTTGTTTTCTAACAGGTTATCGTCTTTACACGCCGATTCTATGGTTAGAGGGGTGTCTAATGAGGAAGTTAAAGATGTTACTTTCTCGATGGGTGATGACAAGTCTCTAGGGCCGGATGGGTATACCATATACCGCAACTTTTTTAAAGGGTAGGATATTATTGGTGTTGATGTTACTAATGCGGTCTGCGAGTTTTTTACGAGTGGTAAATTGCTTTAAGAACTCAACCATACTATTCTTGCTCTTATTCCCAAGGTATCGTCCCCATCTCGTGTGCCTGATTATAGGCCGATATCTTGTTGTAATATTTTGTTTAAGTGCGTTAGTAAGATTATCGCGAATCGCATTAAGGATAGTATTACTAATTTGGTGGGCATTAACCAATCAGCTTTTGTGTTGGGTAGACGTATTTCTGACAACATTGTTTTAACCCAAGAGCTAATGCATAATTATCATTTAGATAGAGGGCCACCAAGATGTGCTTTTAAAGTTGATATTCAAAAGGCTTACGATACGGTGGATTGGGGTTTTTGGAAGAAGATCTTCATTGGTTTTGGATTTCATAGTCGAATAATTAATTGGATTATGGAGTGTGTTTCTAGTACTTCATTTTCTATAAATATAAATGGGTCATTGCATGGTTATTTTAAAGGAAAGAGAGGTCTTCGTCAAGGTGATCCTTTATCTCCTTATTTGTTCACTATCGTTATGGAAATTTTAACTCTCATTTTGCGGCGAAGGTTAGAGAGTCGATTGAATTTATGTAGCATCATAACTGTTCAAGCTTGAATATTGTTAATCTAAGCTTTGCGGATGACTTATTTATGTTTGCTCATGGTGATGCTTATTCGGCTCGTGTTATTAAGGAAGCTCTTGAGGAGTTTAAGAGTGTGTTGTGATTAGTTCCTAGTCTTCCTAAGAGCATGGCACATTTTTATAATGCTTTAAATCATACTAAGCTGGCTATTCGTAATGAGCTTCCTTTTGATGAAAGTACGCTTCCGGTTAAGTATCTTGGTGTTCCTTTAATCTCAACTCGTCTTGTTTATAGATATTGTAAGGAGCTAGTTGAGAGGGTTCAAGATGGAATACGTAATTGGAAGAACAAGTTTCTTTCTTTTGCGGGTTGTTTACAACTTGTTCAGTCAACCATATCCTCGATGCATCTTTATTGGTCCTCGATGTTTATTCTTCCCACCCGCGTTATTTTGGATATAGAATAACTAATGAGAGGATTTCTTTGGGGTCAGTGTGATATAAAGCTTGGTAAAGCGAAAGTTTCTTGGGAAGCTATTTGCCTTCCTAAAAGTGAAGGTGGTTTAGGTATCCGGTGAATAGAATCTTTTAATGTTGCTCTTATTATGTCTCATATATGGAGTATTCTTCTTTAAAGGAGTCGCTTTGGGTTAAATGGATTCATTCCCATAAGCTTCGTGATCATAATTTTTGGGACGATCTGTTTAGAGATAACATGTCTTGGGGATGGCGTAAGATTCTTCATGTTCGCCCTATTGTTCGTAAATTTATATGGTATAGAATCGGAAATGGCTCTTAGATCTCAGTTTGGTTTGACAAATGGTGTTTTAATAGCCCATTGTCAAACACAGTATCCGCTCGTGAGATTCATAGGGCTGGTTTTTCTATGCATACAAAGTTGTGTGATGTTATTAATGAAAGTTCTTGGTTGTGGCCAAATGATTGGTTGACGAAATTCCCAATGATGTGTACTGTTACTGTTCCTCCTTTCGTAATTGGTTTGGATGATTCCTTGGTATGGAGAAACATATTGGGTTTTGAAAAGAGGCATCATGGAAATGTCATTGAATGGACGAATGATGTTTGGTTTGCCCACTGTATTCCCCATCATGCGTTTCGTGTATGGCTCGTGCTACAAAGGAAGTTGAAGACTCACGACTTGCTGAGACAATGGGATGTTGGTCCATTGATCGACTTAAACCTGTCACGGTGTTTTCTTTTTGAACTTGTGCCGGATTCTCACAACCATTTGTTTCTCAAATGCTCATTTTCCTCGCTAGTTTGGTTGCGGGTGTTGTTAAAATCGGGTATATCTTCTTTTATAGTCTCTGATGCGCGGGATTGCGACCACGCACTAGGGTTTTACCTCTCAAGGGATCTTGAGAAGCTTGCAATCCCCACCAGGCAGTGTACCTGACCGATGTAGTATAGTGAAGTGGCAAGTACCGGGGGATTGATCGTTCTCTCAGGGAATAGTGTTCGTTAGGCTTGAAAAGCTACTCTAATTAGGTCTAAGGGTTGAGGGATGATTCTTTTTGTATTTTTGTATTTTTTAGAAAAAACAAGTAAAAATCTCGGGTTATAGAGGAGTGGGCGGAATTAGTTGCTAGTCAACTAACCCAATTAACTACTTATGCAAATAAAATAAAATAACAAGAAAATTAAATTGGTTGTGAAACTTATATGGGAGAAATATGTGTTTACTTAGATTTCCTTACTCCCTGGCTATCTTTTATATGTTAGTTGGTTTGTTGTAATTACGTGGATGACGGGTTGTATTCCTT
>LBNU01020397.1:29686-40536 GCA_014162995.1 Artemisia annua | reverse complement strand
ATCCCAAGAGGTGATGGATCCTGCGGGTAGACGTTCTAGCCATTGACTAGCTTGGTCTCACAGAGAGAATTGGAAGAGACGTAATTGGGTAGTTTCTCGAGTTTCAACATTAAGGTCTATGGAGTCCACGATTTTAGTAAAGTCCTTGAGATGTTGATTTGGATCTTCGGAACGAAGTCCATGGAATGCACATCCGCTTTGCACCAACCGGATGGTGTCGGATCGCAAGGGAGACACATTGGCTCTTTGGGTGAGCTCAATGGTGTTTTGATAGCCTTGGTGGCTAGGACGGGAGTATTCTCCTAAAGTGCGGGCTCTAGGAGGTGGGTTTGGTTGTGGTGGGTTGTTGGGGTCGAGGATATTACCACCTTCCATGATGTCGGATGGTAATGGTTACGAACAAAGACACGAAGAAAGAGATAGAGTAAAGAAAACCTAGAAAAATAAAATAAAAATCCTACTAGAAAGGAATCTAATGAGTAGACCTAAATAAAAATAAAATTTTCAACCTAAACAATAACTATTTCACGGCAGCGGCGCCAAAAACTTTGATGCGCGGGATTGCGACCACGCACTAGGGTTTTACCTCTCAAGGGATGTTGAGAAGCTTGCAATCCCCACCAGGCAGTGTACCTGACCGATGTAGTATAGTGAAGTGGCAAGTACCGGGGGATTGATCTTTATCTTAGGGAATAGTGTTCGTTAGGCTTGAAAAGCTACTCTAATTAGGTCTAAGGGTTGAGGGATGATTCTTTTTGTATTTTTATATTTTTTAGAAAGCAAGTAAAAATCTCGGGTTATAGAGGAGTGGGCGGAATTAGTTGCTAGTCAACTAACCCAATTAACTACTTATGCAAATAAAATAAAATAACAAGAAAATTAAATTGGTTGTGAAATTTATATGGGAGAAATATGTGTTTACTTAGATTTCCTTACTCCCTAGCTATCTTTTATATGTTAGTTGGTTTGTTGTAATTACGTGGATGACGGGTTGTATTCCTTTAAACCATTCGTAGGGCCATGTATGGTCTTCCCTAACTCTATAAGCTCCTACTTCACTCCTATGTCGAGCCGACTAAAAGCTCCTAACATGGGATCATTAGAATTCACTCATGCATTAAATACAACCAAATAATCGTAGTACACATCCGATTCATGTTTCTTAAGACGTTCAAGCAAGTTACCATATAGAAGGTTAGCCAGTTTTCTTAAGCCTAACATCGACTTCACCCACCCACAATAATCATAAGCAAACCAACAACATATAATCAATAGCTAGGTTTCATTAGATCTAAGCAAACACGATAAAGACCTAGCCTAGCATGTTAATTGAAAGACAAGCATAAGATATAATCACACAATACATAGACATATTGAATGATTTGGAAGAGACTTATCTTAAATTAAGCATCCAAGGTTCAAGGGTGGAAAACCCTTGAAATTGCAGTAGAAAAACGAGCTAGGGTTTTGTTCCCAAAAGTTGCACACTAATGAATGAAAATTAGAAAAGTATATATATATTTTACATTGTGACGGCGTCACCTTATACGTCGTGACGCCGTCACCTCACCGCCAAACTAAAATTTGGATTGCTCAGATCCACTCTTGACGCCGTCCCCTCGTAAATCTTTCTGGGCCGTCTCCCTTTACCACATAACGTGACGGCCTAGGCGTCACAAAGCGTGACGCCGTCACCTTTTAATTCATCAAAACTTTCTGGGGCGTCTAGTGTAAAAATCATCCTTCGTATTGTCAAAGCGTGACGCCGTCACACTATAGAACGTGACGCCGTTAGGTACTGTTTTCAGCATAATTTGAGACTTTGTCGTTTTCTTCACTTTTATGCTCCAAAAACGTCCAAAATGCTTCCTTTTCCAGTTCCTCTCCAAATTACCTAAAATGACAAAATGAACGATTTAAGGCAATATTTGATCAAATAATTACGGATTAGGGCTTAAATGACCCCCTAAAAGCGTAACACTTTTCGCCTCATCAAATACCCTTACACTTGAGATTTGCTTGTCCTCAAGCAAATGCGCTTTTATTCCAATCAAAATATGAGCTAGGGGTCATTTAACACGAATATAAAAGTAATTACAACAAATAGTCATTCCACCCTAGTGATAATAAGCACGGAAATCATACACTAGCACCTCANTTCATATTGTCAAAGTGTGACGCCGTCACACTATAGAACGTGACGCCGTCAGGTACTGTTTTCAGCATAATTTGAGACTTTGTCGTTTTCTTCACTTTTATGCTCCAAAAACGTCCAAAATGCTTCCTTTTCCAGTTCCTCTCCAAAGTACCTAAAATGACAAAAGGAACGATTTAAGGCAATATTTGATCAAATAATTTCGGATTAGGGCTTAAATGACCCCCTAAAAGCGTAACACTTTTCGCCTCATCAAATACCCTTACACTTGAGATTTGCTTGTCCTCAAGCAAATGCGCTTTTATTCCAATCAAAATATGAGCTAGGGGTCATTTAACACGAATATAAAAGTAATTACAACAATTAGTCATTCCACCCTAGTGATAATAAGCACGGAAATCATACACTAGCACCTCACAAATAGTGTTTGGATACTCTCATCTCTTGGGTGTTATAAACCTATATAAATAAATGGAAATGGAAGAAATATCACTCACTACCTGTCATAGCAAATAGATTACCATAGGTTTGGGAAAGGATCAAAAACCTCCTCCACTAGGCGTAAGCACCTAAGATAAACTATCAAAGAGGGCTTTGCAAAGGGTTATAATGTTAAGTGTAGGGATATGATAAACACGGTTTGGTTGGAATAAAGGGTATTTTTAGTGGTGGCGAGTTAATTATCTTGATCAAATACATGCACAAAGTGGCGTTGCTAAGCCAAGACTCGACTCGACTTTAGCTAATAAGGAAATAATATAAACATAAATAAAAATAAAATGAAACGGGATGGTAGTCCGTGTGTTTTTTTCTACTTTTCTTTTTCCAATTTTTTTTTCATTTTTCTTGTTTTTTTCGATTTTTTTTTAATACACTCTTGCCCTACCATCCAAACTAATACATCATAGGGGCCTCAGTTCTCCCCTTACACTTGAACTTTTACATACTTTACAATAAACTATTCTAATGACTCGAATTAAGATAATTGAAAAACTTGGAGTACTTTAAAATATTAACGCACATATGGGGGTAATAATTGACTTCTTCCCCGTTACTCCATTACATTAGTACTTTACCCATTAGTCTCAATCGTCCCAAAACAATATGTACAAGGATATGACTCGACTTAGCAACCATGTAATCAATTAGACAATTAACTAAGGGTTTAAACAAATGTTGTCACAATAGTGCACTAAAGATGAGTGCATACAAGGTAGGCTAAGGCGATTTGGGTGTACATTTGGGGTGGATCGTAAACAAATTCTTCCTTTAAGTAAGATGCTTAAAGTTAGAAACGAAAAGATAGGCTCGGAGGGGTGTACTTGGGGTATCGTGTACTAAAAATGAGTACAACGCTAAGGGTGTGGGAGAATTACTTGACCAATGAAGTCAATGTAATTATATTACGGGTGTAAAACAAGGGTTATCCTAATGCCTCTTATCATGTAGTAAATCTAACTACACGAATGTAGTCTCACTTGTGGATTTGGGATGATCCTAACGCAAGTTCTAGAATCTATAGGCTACCGGTACACACACAAGCATCAATAATGAATGCTTTTCCTAACAATTCTAGGGGTGAACCTCACATATTTGGGGAAATTTTTTGAGTGGTGCAGTTTCTATGCTAGTCATACAATTCCCTATCTATGAGACGCTTATTATACATAAAGTTTTACTCCTAAATGTTGTAAAAAAATTTAAATTTGTGCTAAAATTGCCCTAACAAATATTTCTCTCAGTTTTATTACGCAAATACCATTGAACAAAACAAAAATCAAACGTAATTGCATTTTCTAAGGTGCCTTCATTTACCCCCTTACACTTAAACCGAACATTGTCCCCAATGTTCACATAAAAGATGTAAAAGTAGAAAAAGAAAGAATGAAACAAATACTCCCCTGATTCTTGACGTGGATCATGTGGTAACATGGTTAGATCTTCTTCCAAGATGATGTAAAAAGCTCCAAGCTCAAGGCGACTCCAAAAGCTTGATGTCATGAACTTGATTCCATGTTCACCTTCTTGTCCAAAATAACCTGTTAAACCTGAGAAAACCATCTAGGCAAACCTTGTGTAAAATCGGCGGCAAAATCTATATAAGGATATAATGCTTGTGGAATGAAAATTTTGTAGATTCCTGGAATTAAAGATGCAGTAATTTTTATAATCCGGCAGAAAAATTAAATTTTAAAAAACTTTTCCTGGAATCAAAGGCTGACGCCGTCAGGTGTAAACCCTGACGCCGTCAGAATTGATCTGATAGAATTCTTATGTTTAGTTTCTGGAAAATTTCTGGAAAAACAATTACCTTAATTCCTGTAATCCTGTAAAATTTCATTATGACTCGATACAAACATTTGTCTCTAACAAATACGAATATGTATGTTTATTTTATATCATTACAATTCATGTTCCAATTCGTTCTTATAAACAAATTTAGAATTCCCTTACACTTATCTTTTGCAAAATACCTTTATATGTAGTTAAGACGAAGTTAAAAACAAAATAAAACATTTTTACAATTTCAATTTGAGACATGAATCAATAAAAATAAAAATATAACATACATACGGAAACAAATAAAATTCAAACAAACAAACACACAAAGCAAATAAAGCTTGGGTTGCCTCCCAAGAAGCGCTTTTCTTTATTAACGAGTCTTGTAGCTAGACTCAAAGTCACTCTCTATTACGTGACTTCTTCATTGGTCACAGTCTCTAGGTCATCCTCGGGTTTAGTCTTATATTCCGGACCTAGTTGCAAGCATTCCTTGTAGAAACCAAAAATTCTACTCATAACATAGTCTACTCCTCTACGCCTATCCTCGTCATTCCTATAGTAAACTGCTTGCTTATGCTCCTTCTCGATGTTTGACAAGAGTCAGTATTGCTCTATCTTATATGGCATTTGGTAAGCTACCTCATCGGTCTCGTCCTTGAATCTAACTATCCCTAGGGATGGGTCATAGTTTATTTTAGAGGCCTCAACAAATGGCCTTCCAAAAACTACTTGAGTTAAGCACGCATCCACTACCGGACGAATATCTTCAACAATCACGAAGTCGGTGACGTAGGTGAAATTTGCTAGATAGACGTGTAGTCCCCTAACTCTACCTACAAAATTTCTTATCCATCCCGTGCTAGGAAATGTCCTAAATCCCAGTTGCTTTTTCATTATTAAATTATAGTGGGCTCTAGTCATGATGTTTATGGGAGACTTAAGATCTATGTAAGCTTTCCAAACATGCAAGTGAGCTATGTTGCATGGTATATTGATGTTGGAAGGGTCACCTGTTTTGATGATTGGGTTACCTAGGAAGTATGGTGTCTCGGGGTCATTGAATAGATCCTTATGGTATGCACGTTCTTCCTTAGTGGGCAACCTATCGAAGTTGTTCTCTCCATAATCTACTTCTTCTACTCCCTTTTTCTCACTCTCCTCAACTTTCTTAACCTCTTCCTTACGCTCACTATCTACTTCATTTTTAGTGATTGGCTTAATAGTGACAACGTTAACAAAATGAACATGTTTGGAGGATGAGGGGTCCTTGATTTGGGGTCCACTACTTGTGTTGCTAGCGTCCTTATTTGGTGATGGCACCCCTTGGTTGTTGAATGCTTTCAATAAGTTGTCTATTTTATTGGTCATCTCCGTTTGTTGTTGATTAAATTCGGATTCGAACTTAGCCATACGAGCTTCTTGAGATACCATAAATTTAGACATCATCCCCTCAAGGTTATTGGTACTACCATAATTATTGTAGGGATTGTTATTGAAAGTACGGTTTGAGGATGAACCGTTGGATTGGAAACGATTAGGTGGATTTGAAGAATTGTTTTGGGGCGTGCTTTGGTTTTGTTTCCACCTAAAGTTTGGGTGATTTTTCCAAGAGGGGTTGTAGGAATCACCGTAAGGGTTTGGCTCGGGTTTGAAAGTGTACCACTTCTCTCCCGCTCCGTCGGTACGCGAGGATGCGTAGTCCGCAAAAGCTTGTTCGGGGAGTTCCATGCAATCTCGAGTGTCGTGGGGACCACTACAATACTCACATGAAGAAGTGATTTTGCTCACTTGGCTTGAAGGTTTAGGAGCTTCGTAGGATTTCATTAGATACTTGTCTTGGTCCTCAAGTTCCATGATCCTACGGTCGGAAGTGCTTGAATTATTCGAAGGCAAAGATATTGCCTTGACCGTTTTATTCAAATCACGGGGATCATTCCAACTTTCGTTGTCATAGAGAGCAAGATCTTCTAGGAGTTCCCATGATTGTTCCACACTTAGATCATGTAGCTTGCCACCGGCCGCTTGGTCAATGGTTTGCCTCGTGGGGATATTGATATGGTCATAGAAAATTTGGACTTGGAGCCATAGGTCTATGCCATGATGAGGGACTTTTTGGAGTAAGTCCTTGAATCGAGTCCATGCCTCGTAGAGGGTTTCGCCTTGACGTTGTTGGAACGCCAAGATGTCATTCCTTAGCTTTATGGTTCTTCCCGGTGGGGAAAATTGAGCAAGGAAACGAGTGGTGAGTGATTGGCTCAAAACCAACAGGTATTGTCACACGAGCTAGCCACTTGTGAATGACTAACCGTAACAAATAAACCCTGAAAGTCTAGAGCACAATGCAATAAAATCCTGAGGAGTATAGTGTTTCCCCGGGTCGTTAAAAGTCCCAACGAGGCTGAAATTGTGTTTTGGAAAACGTTCTGGAATGAGTGATCAGGAATAGTAACCAGAAATAGATTATGATTTGTTTTTACACTACTGATTACTTGGAATAGAAAATGAAAATGCACAAATATAGATATGACAAATTTATAACACAAAATGCAATTAAGTAAAGTACAGGGACTAAAAATGACAAGTTTTAAACTTTGGGGTGAAAAATGAAAATTTTGAAACTTTTAATATTAAAGAAAATTTAAATCTAAAAAGAAAATATTTTACTAATATTATATTAATTTAATATTAATTATTTAATTTAAACTAATTAATTAACTTAAAAACTATTTATATCAAACCTAACAATATTTTAATTACAATCTTAACTTAGAAAATTACAAAATTATTTTCTAAAAACCTAAAATGACTTAAAATGCTTATAAAAATTAAAAAATAAATATTTTTGTCTTTTTGTGGATTTTTTTATAAATTAAAAACCTAATTAATAATTAAAACTTAATTAAACTATTTAAAAGAGAAAAATGAGAAAATGAAAAAGGAAACTTATAAACTTAATTTTTACAGATTCTACTTAATGTGAAAAAGATAGAAAAATTATAAAAATGAAAATCAGATTAAAATTTAACAACTATTTTAATTTCTTTTTGGTTTTTCTAATTAAACTATTTTAATTAAAATTAAATCTAAAAATTACCAAATGAAAAGTAAAAATTCTAGCAAAATTACTAAGAATACTAAATATTATTTAGAACCTAGGAAAAATATAAAAACTTGCTACTGTTTAACAAATTTATACAGAATTAATTACTTTAACAGTTTTAATTAATTACTAAATAAACTAATATTAAATCTAATAAATACTAAACAGAAAAAGGAAATTCTAAGAAAATTACTAAAAATACCTAAGGTGACAAACTAATTTTAAAAATTATAAAAACAGGTTATTATTAAACTAAATTTAAAAAGAGAAAATGAAAATTAAGAAAAATAAAAAAAAATTAAATAGAAGCTATCACTTTTCTTAAAAAGTGATGATTTTTGAAAATTTCTGTTTGGAACTTGTTTAGGCAATGAAAATGGACAACTTTTGTGAAAAGACTTTTTACAAAGCTTAAAAATAAGCCCTGTGCAAGCTTATGAGCTTGACAGTTGACTTTGGTTTGACCTAAGTGAGAAATAAGCTTAAACTGACTTGGGTGGGGTCCACAGGCACAAAAATAAGTTCAAATAAGTTGCATAAACAAGAACAAGCTTAAAACAACCAAGGAAAAGCACTGAATAAGCTAAAGAGATCAAATAAGCAATTATGATTACCACAGGTTCAATTATACCTCAGCAAAATGGGACAGGAAACTAGGGTGATTTTGAGTGGGGTCCACAAGGTCTAAGGGTCCAAACTTGGGTGATATGGACTGGGGGCCAGCTTGGGAGTTCAAAGGTGCCAATGGGGTCCTGTGGGACCCACTGTGGTGTCCTGTGGAACCCACAAAAGAGGGGGTGTGGAGGGTCAGTGTATACTGACTCTCTGCACAGGTTTGAGAACAGGCCAAGAAGAAGGTTCAAAAAGCTAGGGCAAATAAGCTGAACCTCAAAACAATCAAAGATCTGAAAAGCCCTACTGAAAAGCTACTCAAAAAGCTAAAATGCTAAAGATGGGGTCCACTAGTGAACACTGTGCAAATGCACAAAGTTGGGTTAGTCACTGAGTACAGGGGAGTCACAGGCCAATAAGGTACTTTTGAGCTTAATTTTAAATAAGCAAATAAGATCCTAAGTGAGATTTTCTTTTTGAAAAAACTAAAAGACCAACAAATAAACACAAAACAACCAATGTTTTAGATCTCCAATCTGTATTTAACCCTATGCAAGACCTCAAAGGTCTGTCATTTTCTTGACAGTTAAGCTTTTTTTTGACTTTTGAGATTTTGTGAAAGGTTGACTTTGATGAGTTTTGATTGTACTCTAATGACTGAAAATGGTTTGTTAGGCTAAAATGAGATGGAATTCAACAAGCTCAACAATTATTTAACTGATTTGGGTAATCTTGATTCCTAAATTTCTAACAGTGATACCTAAAATGAGATCAAACATCTATTTTGACTTTTATCAAACAACTCTGAGATTTTCTTGCATAAATAGACTCCTAACACCTATATTGACATGTAAGAACAATAGGTAGCAAATAAAACACCCTGGTGCTCAGTGTTTCACACAGATCCAAACACACCTTAAAACTGATGATGAGATGAATTTTAAAGATTTTCAAGGTTTTTGGCTACAAATTTGATCACAGGTGTTTACAAATGCTAAATTACACTGAACTAAGCACAAAGACACTAGATTTAATCAGTAAGATCCTAGAATGCTTGATGAACTGTTTTGACTGTGAAATTTGAAATTTCTAGCAACTAAGTAATCTTACAAACAAGCTACTGATTTTAAATGGTATTATGACTAAATTAAAGTAAACAAACATAAAATGTACAGAGATAAGCTAATTTAAGCAGTAAAGAGCAAATGGTAAAAAAGGGGTACAAGGGCTCACAATTTGCATTCCAGCTTAAACCAAAGAACCAAGGACCATGAACCACACCTAATAAAAAAAAAAAAAAAAAAAAAAAAAAATAAAAAAATAGGAGAGAGATTAATAGATGCCCAAAATATGCAAAATAATTTCATAAAAGTGTCTTGGGGATTCATAAGTTGTCAAAACATATCAATTTGAATTATCAATAATCACAATATTTATCACTTGTCCCCAAGTTGAAAAATGTTCAAAATGGTCTTGGTGAATTAAATAGTGAAATTATTCAATTATAATAAACCTTGTACTATTCACCAATGACAAAAATGGTCCTTATGGTAAAATTGGGAAAAATTACCATGTTTGGTCCCTAAAGTTTCAGCAAGTTGGTCAAAAATAGTCCCTGGATGAATTCCAAAAAATGCAAAAAAAGTCATAAGAGTCCTTGAACTATTCACAATTAACAAATTATCTACCCTTGTGAGTACTTTGGAAGATGTACAAGACCTAGCGCCCTAATTTTCAATGAAAGTACACATTTGGTCGCTGTATATATTTCTAAACGTAAAGCAAAGCCCTTTTTATTACTCCCATAAATCCATAACTCATAATTACGCCCATCCAAGTCCAAATAAACCCACCGCCATTCCTGTGGCCTTTTTCCCTTGCTCTGGCCCAAAACCCAACCCATATAGCCAATCCAAAAACACCCGTTTAAAATATTTATAACCCCTCACCCCCTTCCCCCTCTCCTTCCCCCGTTCACAGAGTTGTCTGGCCATTACCCTCCACCTCTGCATACTTGGCCCCCCATCACCTATCTCCACCGCCCATCCCCACTCACCGTCACCACCCTCAACCTTAACTAAACAAACTCCAAAATAAATGCCACCCCACCACCCTATTTGCACTATTATTAAAATGCAAATTGCTCCTGTTCTATTTTTGCGCCAAAATTACGTGGATCGGCTAGGATTGATTCTGATACAAGATCCAATGGTGATGGGAAGTGTTTCAGAAACCAGTGGAGTCATCAGGGCTATAAAAGGAGAAGAAACCCAAGGAGAGTACCCTAGTTTAATTTTTGCTTAAGCTTGCGTATATTTATTTCTTTGTTCTTTAGTGTATCCTCAAAGCTTTTGAATCCTTGTATCTTAGTGTTTTTAAGTAATTGTAATACTTTTTCAGTATCGAATTTAAATTTCCAAGCTCAATTCAAGTTTTAATGGCAGTTTTAATTTTCAAATTTTCATCTTTTCAATGTAAGGGGTTTGTACTCCTGTTTCATTGGCACTGTATTAGGACACATAAGCTCTAGAGCTTTTCTAGGCTTTTAGAACATTAAATTACAGTCTGCATCAAAAACAGAAAAATACCAAAAAAATACAAAAAATCAGTGAAAAATATAAAAAAATATGTTGAGAAGTGTGATCACAGCTGGAGCAGGGTAAATATTGGATGGCCTTGGGTAGAACTCATGGGGGAGTG
>LBNU01020397.1:4346-29125 GCA_014162995.1 Artemisia annua | reverse complement strand
GTGAAGTAATAATAGTGTTAAACCTAGCAAATGCACTATCAATACTTTCATCTTCGGGAATAACAAATTGTTCATATTGTTGAATGAGAAGATCAATTTTGTTATTCTTAACTTGTGAGTTTCCTTGATGGGTGACTATTAAAGATTGCCAAATTTCTTTAGCGATTTTACACATAAAGACTCTTTCATATTCTTTCTTAGGCAAAGCATTATATAACATCATTTTAGCTTCATTATTCTTAGCAATCAATTTCTTTTGATATTCATCTTTAGTGTTTGTAACTATATTATCACCATCAACAATTATAAACTATAAATCTATATCTTTAGATTTCACGTAAGTTTCAAATCGGTTTTTCCAATAATAAAACAATTACTTCAAAAAGTGGTGGTCTTTGCATATATTGTCCTTCTTTGTAATTTTCAAAATCCATGGATCGTTTCAAGTTTTAAAACACAATATATTTTAAAAGCTTGAGTAACGTAGCTCTTGATGCCAATTGTGGAAAACTAGAAGGGGGGTTGAATAGTTTACTGGTTTTTTAGTCTAATTATCTTTTGAAACTTTCCGTTTAATCAAAGATATAAACACAAAGACAATAAGTAATATGCAAGTGTAATGAAAGGAACGATCAAACCATGACACGATTGTTTATCGTGGTTCGGCTACAAGGAACTCTATTTTCCTTGCCCTACGTCCACGCCCCGAGTATCCAACTCGAGAGTTTCTTTCACTAGTCAACAAGCTCCTTTCACCGGCGGAGAAAACCTTACACGTCACTTACAAGTTTACCGACACTAAGCTAGATGTCGAGTTCTTTTACAAGGGTACAACCACTCCCGTTTAGTTCTTTACAAGGGTACAACAACTCCTGTCACACTATGTATTTTAAGGACTAAAATACTAACCGATCACAACTTAAAACACACAATCAAATGAAGTGTAAACTACACAAAGTCTACACGATGCTAAGCTAACAAGTCTTGCAACGTTGTGTTGAATACTTGTAACTTAATATGCACTTGTGAACTTCTTTGCTACAAAAGAATCTTCACAACAATGAGATGTTAAAGGGTTGATGAAAGATATGAATGTGTATGTGCAGGTCTGGCACATCAAATAAATTCTTAGTCAAACACAAAACTTGTGTAAGAAACCTATGGTGAGTCAAACACACAAACCTTGTGTAAGAAATCTGTGTTGAGTCAAACACACAATCTTTCCTTAAATGTATGTTGACAAAACTTACCATAAATGAGATGTGACATTTCTATTTAAAGAAATATGAAAATGTTGTGTTTTATATGAAATGTAAATGTAGCAAATGTCTAGTTATGCAAGACTTTAAACTAAAATCATGTTTTACTAGAAACTAAAGTTACACTTTGTCATTAACAAAACTTAGCAAAGATCGTAAAATATAAATAACGTTTTTAGGCGATATTTGTATTAACATAGACTAAAATTTCACTCGTAAATGTCATAAAATTTTTTAAATTCGGTGCTAAAAACCTTTACAAGTATTTCTTTCGGTTTATTACACAATTACTTAAGAGCAAAACAAATAGCAAATGTGTGACTGGTTTCTTAGGTGTCCTTTTTTACCTTCCATACACTTAAATTGAACATTGTCCCCAATGTTCTTAAAAAGTAAAAAAGATAGTCTAGAACGATTTTTGACACGGTCACACATCACTCTAGACTGGGTGGACATGATCATGTATATGGCAGATACCGCCCTCCATGGTACCAAGGGCTCTTAGACTTAACGGAGTGGTCGTGACAAGCGCTCCGTGACCAGCTTTGTCACGCGCCACATCCAAAACGCAAAACACATGTCATGACCAAATTGCATTTCTTTGGTGACCGGCTCACCATAGCGAGAGTGCAAAAATGTGAGACCCAATTTCAAAAGAATTTTTTTTTATTTGTTTTGCGAGTGTGTGTGGGATATTTAGTGGGGCATATTTGTATATAGTGAGTATTTTAATGAAAGGTGAGGGGAAAATGATCAAAACTGGTGAAATGTTATAAGGAGTGAGGGGAAGTGAGAGGAGAGAGAAAGTTGAGGTGACGCTGATGTGGATGGTGAGTGGTGACTACTCCCTTTAGCCTTATTGAGCTCAGGGATGGAACCAGAACTAAATATAACCGGGTGCACAAATTTCTTGGAACCCTAATATAAAAATACATTTCGATAGATTAGATGCATTTAAGATGCATTTTTAAAATTTTGATTTTTTTCTTCAAAAATTAACACTACATCGTAAAAATTCAGAAGAGTCCCAGGCACCCGCAAAAACTCCCCTAGTTCCATCCGTGATTGAACTATCTTTACCCGCTAAACTCTACGAGTCCTCAAGATAAAAAATGTGCTTTCCTTTTTCCGTGAAGTGTCATAATCATTACATATTACTCATGAAGTGGTTCACCAAACGATATATTTTTTTGTTTATTTATTGCTCATATGTTCCATGAAGAAAATATTTATAGTCTATGCAACTCAATTTTCACATTAAAACAAGTTCTTTGATGGGTGCATCAGCCTGACTTGCCGGCTTGCTTTGAAATATAACTTTGATGTCTACTATAACATGGAATATGCTGTATGAATTCAACTTTTTAGACTATTCGTCGTCGGCACATTGATATCACTCTTTTACCGCGAACATTTGGTTAATTAGTGAAGTAGAATTTTAAAGAAACAAGCCATGTGTTCAATCTCAACTTCAGTCTTCAGACTAGATGTTAATGTAATATGTGAGGCTAGGAAAGATCAATCGATACCCGAAAGAGGTTCACGAGGTTCACCAGATCATAGCTTTCCCCACTGATAGGAATTCAACTTCTTGTGTAAAAGGGGATCATGTTGGGCATTTACATTTTTAATGTTTAGGGGGTGTTTGATTTAGACATAATATGAAAAAAACTGAATTAATTAAGTCATATGAAAACTGTTTGTTTGTGACTTAATAGAGAAAGATAACTGAAAACATTAAGTAATAAAACTGATGTTGTCTGCATTAAGTCATCTGTTAATTAATATGACTTATTGAAAAAATTAACCAAACAGGCCCGGTCTCTTTAGTTAACTAGTTTGTACCTTGACATTCAAATATGTTAAGATCTTGCGTCTGGAACTATTGTTGCTCTCCATGTTGCTTCGGGCTAATAGATTTCATGTACGCTAATAAAAACTAGCTTTAAACGAAATTACATTTTATGGTCTAAATGTTGTTTTGTTTACGTAATTCGACTGTATCCGTTACATCAGTGCAGGTTATCCATTTGCGCCTAGTTTTGGGGTAGTAGCTATATTTCCAATTTCCAACCGAATGTTGAACCCATCTAATACAACGGGAGTTGGCCGTTACTTTGCTAAACAATATTCACGAGCATACTTTGATTGAAGATGGCGCGCAATTATAATTCATGCTTAAGTTCAACTTAAGTCGATGAACCAAATGTCAATACTATCGGTTTTTGTCCCAAATTTTTGGGGTCAGAAAATTCGTTGAACACAATTCCTTCGTATTTTTTGTTTTCATAAACAATTCGTGTTGAACCGAGAGCCAAAATATTAAGCCTCGACTACACAATTCTAATTCTTTACCAGTTAGTTAGAAAATCACTTTGAACATGTACTTGTTTTTTAGATTAAAGAAGATATTATGATTGCCATGGAATTGATGATTTTTGTACTATGAGAATGTACTAATGTCGTTATCATGACAAACATTGCTTCATTGTTGATCACAATGAGTAAATTCAAGAAGATATTATGATTGCCATGGAGTAATTGACAAGACTAATAAGTTGTTGTAACTAGAATTTGATAGGTTAATGGGATATCATATTATGTTTAAATTTACAAATTATTTAACTAAAACATGTTATACTGTTTTTGGTTAATGGAAAACAATAGTTTAGCTTTATGAATAGTAGTAAAACATAATGTTCTCGAATATAAGACAAAAATGTAACATCAACTTTTTTCAAATAATATATCACGATCATTAATAAAAGGAAACATCTTTGATAAATCATACCAACAATAACACAAATACGTCAAAATTTTTGATTTAAAAAGCTAAAATAGTTTCATAAAGTGTAGGAAATGACTGTTTCTTCTAAACTACTTTTCTTGACCTTTACTCCTAACATAAGTGGGTCATCTCAGTATTACTTATAGTGGCCCAGAACTTTTTGAAAATACTAAGTAAAAGTATAACATGGACCAAAAGAAAAAGCCCAGTTAGCTGATTATAAACATATTTTAATGTCATTTAATTCAACCCAGTTGTATAAACCAAACAAATTATGTCTGTTTGGGACTTTAAAGGTGATTTAACTGATACAGCTAATAGAAAATGACAAGGTACCAAAGAGGTTAGTGATGTTGTAAGCTTTATCATTATATATGCTAAAATACTGAAATAATAAAATTTTCAGAATATACCAATATGAATAATACAGAACATCCATTGATATATATACATAATATAATTACCATATGAAGGTTAATCATTGATAAATACATTATAGTTAAAATATAATTTAACAAGATAATAGCTCAAATAAATTACATTCTTGTTTTGTACAGTAACATAAAAAGTAAAAAAGCTGAAGCTCATAATAACGCTGATCCTCTTTCTATATGCAACTAAGGGATTTACACAGTGCATTGACAAAGAAATCCAGTACCTGGTCCACCTGGATAATGGTGGCAATTTCGTCCCATTTACAAGTAATCTATCCGGGTTGTATTTATCTCTAATGGAAACGAGTAGAACTAACATAATTGGTTAAGATGAAAAAGAGGTCAAATGGAAAAAATAGCTCTCTCAAAGGTGATCTCTTACCATAATTGGCATATAATAATATAGTTTTTGTAATCATAGTTGGCATGTTAACTATCACAAAAATTGAAAGGTGACCTCCTATCAAAACTGCTCATAACCAGACCCGTTTTTGTAATCATAATTGGCATGTTAACTATCACAAAAATTGAAAGGTGACCTCCTATCAAAACTGCTCATAACCAGACCCGTTTTGGCCCGTTACCAAGCCCACCAACCCATTCATTTAGTCACCTATATCCAATCTGTGAACTTGGAAGGAAATTACACCAAATCATCTGCGGCAGAGACCAGATGGCTGAAATGGGTTATATAAGCAAACTTACCTGTGGTCCAAAACAGTGCATTTGAGAGGGAATTGTTAGAGGTACTTCACAGCTACTGTGTGCCTGATACATTTGACTTGAGCACCATAATGGGTTACAATCCTATATATGTCTCATACAAAAAAGTAGCAAACTTGTCATTCGTTAGATATAAATCAATCACTACAAAGGAAGGTCTAATATGTACAAGATTTATTGATGATAGATAAGATTAAGAAACTAAACAGCAGTGTCGCCATTCACTGAAAAAGCAAGAACTAATTGCTCCAAGCAATTGCCAGTACAACTACTAACTCCAATTCAGGTATCAATTAATAAACGACAAATTATACTTCACTTAATAGTTAATACAGTCTTTATAGATCCCCAATAGTCAGTTCTTGAGGCTAACCAGGATAGGCATCTGAGAGTCAGACTCGTCAAGCCTGCTGGACCCAACCGATCTTTAACATCGCATATTTAAATGGGTACCATGTCATATTAGTTTTTCGAGTATAACAGACAGTATTACTTTTGGTTGCATCCATGATCAATTGCTTAGCCAGTTCGAAAAAAATCAACCAAAAAGAAAGACCATTATCCACTCAGCAAGCAGCTCATATTAAGGAATTTCAAAAGAGTCGAAAGAAGATTTATGTGAGCAATATATGACCAAATATCTAATCTAAATAAGTTCAAGTTTGCACAGCTGAATAGATACATACGTAAGAGTAATGATTAGTGTTGCCTAAAACAATTTCCCTTCATTTAAAATAAATGCAACATTTCCTATGCAGCAAAGCCTCTCTAGTCAAAGTTACTGAGTCCATTAATAAATTTGTAAAATATTACGGAGTATAATAACTATTTAGTCCATAGTATTCGGCTATTTTTGTCACTATTGGTGCATTTATATTCAGCAACTTTATTTACTTGACAATTAAAACTAAAAATCTGAATATAGCTTATAATCCATATATGACTATCTTAAAATGAGCAATAAGAAAATTAATCCCCTTGTGGCCATGGAGGTTCACCTACGCCGACTCCGGGCGATCCAAAAGGGTAGTCTCCCTGGGATTAGTCGGCTCACAATGTCGAGTCGGAAACCCATGTAAACCCAAAAAAAAAGAGCAATAAGAATGGTGACATATGGGATGACCACAAAAAGAACAGGAGTACAGGACATGTCACGTAAAGGGCTCAAACGATGGCACAATACCTCGGCATGTGTTCTACTAACCAAGTTCATTGCATAGTAGTATTAACAAACTTTTGGCGACTGATACACACTATTAACAAATTTGAAGTGACTGGTGAACATCTGTTCATCGCACAAAGCTCAGTATAACCCAGACTTCAAAAACATGCTCAGCGAGGGTATTCGCTTTGAAAATAATTTGATCACGTAATGACCTGTAAGAATGCAACTCCAGTAAAGGTCACTCTTGTTCTTATATGCTCATACGTGATCAGCAATAAGTCCAAATGAAATAATTGCAAAAAGTTGTTTTTTAAAGAGTCAACCATGCATTTATTACAAAAAGAATAAGGAGGAGTTTGTTTTAGCTTATATGTTGGGCTTATGAGCTTATCTAAAATTTGAAAAGCCAATAACTCATTTTTGTGTGGCTTATGAGCTTAACAACGTGAGTAGCTTATTTAAGTTCATAAGCTAAAAAGCTACAAAGAAGAGTTTGTGAGCTTTTCAAATTTTACATAAATACGGTAAACCAAACACATCTAAGTAGAAGTTGAAACAAGACAAAATATGAAGGATGTACACATTACTAGGTAATAAAAGATAATTAAATAATAATTGTATTACCTTTATTTCTAAATAATTGAATGGATCTTTATGTCTGAACCCTTCAAAAAACAATTTAGAAACTAAAGAAAATGCTGTTAAGGAAAAATAATCATATTAAAGATATCAATTAGTCAAAGACAGATAAATGCATTTAATGGAAAAGAACAAAAACACTTAGAATACAACTAACGTTATCGACACAGTTATATATTAGTATATTTTTTAGGTAACTGGATGTTCACCGATGCTAATTAAGACGCTAGCAAAAAGAAACAAGGGAAAGAAGATCATTAAATAAATAAAAGTTACCTCATATGACTTACATTGCCTCTGATTGCATTCGTTTCCAATTAACCATCCACATTTCTTTAACGAGCGTCCTGAAAATTAACCATCCAAATCTCTATTATTAATGCATCACAATACTATTGAACAATAATACTTGTGTAGTTATAATTGATACATCAAAAATTCAACTGTTACACATGTATCCGATGCAGTTCCTTGCACAACAAAAAGTAAAATAGTATAATATTAAAGTTTATACATGATATTATGCTGAATCTGGTCAATAATAAAGCAATTTAATTTTGTTCTATTTCTGGCTATATCAATTGCAATTAACTAATAAGCTAATATCATTAACACTTTCTAAATCAAAGCTACTTATTCTCTTATTGATTGTTATCATTTTTAACTTAAATCATGAATTAACCGTGCTTCATCCAAAGGCCATTTGGAACTCAAATAATGACATTTTTTAATAAATGGAGGGAGCATTATGTTCAGCATAGGTAACACAGATGATCTACTTGATTTTAATTGCAATAAACTAAAAATAGCATGTACGCTTATAAGTTCCAAGGTTATATGCCTATAAATTTATTTTTATTTTTCTTAATGGCAAATTATTACATATCTACACCACCTATAACATAGCAAACAAATTAGTCTTATAGTAAAATTCCAGGTTCATTACTCTATCTAACAAATAAGTATGTTTCACTAGAAGATGACAAAGTAACGGCTCCCTATTTCATGTGAGCTTCTCAACATCCAACAAATTTTGACTTTTTCCTCATAAAATGCAACATTCTCACCTCCTCAAGAAAGAACATACACTTAACACAGCTGTCCATTTAAACCTAATTCTACGTGTTTTCTTTAGCTCCTTGGTAACTTCTTTGCTAAAAATAGGTGTTCCATGTGACTAGAGTGAATCTAGAAACGGTCACCAAGGATAGTTATAAGCTAATGAGGTCGATTCACAAAATGGTTGCAAATGTTACTAAACGTATATGCTCATTAACCAATTCATTAGTACAAGATGACAACTAAGAATAAAAGGATTAAGAATTGAAACATAGATCATGTGGTGCAACTTGATGAAAATGACTCGTATATATTTATAGGGATAATTCCAAAAATGACCTTGTTGCCCAATTGATTTGCTTTTTTGACCTTAGATTAGAAAGTTCCGAAATTAGCCTTTGGGCAACCGGGCAACTCTACTATAGCCAACCATGGGACGCCAAGTGTCCGAAATTTTGGGCAACCTGTGTATTTTTTGGGCAACTTGTGTATTTTTTGGGCAACTTGGGACACTTGGCGTCCCATGGTTGGCTACAATAGAGTTGCCCGGTCGCCCAAAGGCTAGTTTCGGAACTTTCTAATCTAAGGTCAAAAAAGCAAATCAATTAGGCAACAAGGTCATTTTTGGAATTACCCCATATTTATAAATGTAAATTTTGTTAGCGTGGAGATGCCTACGAGAGATGATATATCTTTCTATGTCTAGGGATCGTTAACAAATATCATAAAATTAGACAATTTTTTAAAGGGAAAATTCTCGAAATACCCTAGTTGCCCTAGTGCACAACACTTCCGAGACCTTAATTGTTGGCGATCCCAAAATAGACCGGTTGCCCTGGGCAACTTGCATGCACTGCCCAACCATATATCACCACATGTCCCACATGAATGTCCGAAAATAGACCGGTTGCCCAAAAAGTACACCAGTTGCCCTATGACTCACCACTTTGGAATCAATAAAGTCATACTTGTTACTTGGGGGTTTGAGTTGCCCAAACGTACAGGGCAACTCGGTCTATTTTGAGATCGCCAACAATTAAGGTCTCGGAAGTGTTGTGCACTAGGGCAACTAGGGTATTTCGAGAATTTCCCTTTTTAAATTATCTAATTTTGTATAATTTAGAGATACTTCTTGATTTTTCGCATATAAGATGTAATGTTACAATCTTTACGAAAAGAATAAGGTACATTGTTTTAGTAAGTCTATCTGTTTCTATTGTCTCTTTTATACGCCTATATGTGCTGTTAGCAAAAAGAATTGCACAAGCTGTGCAGCTCTTAAATTACAAGTATCCCATGATTTGTTGTTACTTGGTGTGTATCCAAGGTGTAGCTTTTCTATAATGATTATCGGCGATTCATCATTATTTGACAGTTTTCTCGTATAGAAGTGTCTATACACCGACAATGCTTTGAAACTAATCCCATTATATATAGGTTGTAACCCCCAAGATTGCTTATTAGATAACTGAATCTAGAAACTAACTAAAACAGTCACCTTGGGTAGATGCTTCAAGTTATATTGAGTACAATTCTCAAACAATTGGCACTTTGAAAACCTAAGCGATCAATTTCAAGATATTTTGATAAAATGTGAAGGTGGGTGCTTTTTGTCAAGTCTTTTTATTCGAGACAGGAACCAACATCTTTCCTAATTTCCAAACTTACGCCAAAAGTTAGTCAAAAGTCGTCTTTCCTAGTTTCCATACTTCCTCCAAGGTAAGTCAAAAGTCTTCAAAATTGGTTAGCATGTCTTGTTACAGCTCAACCTTGGGTACTTGCACGTCCTTGAATTTTTTTTTCTTGTTCAAGTAACAATTAGGTCCAAGTTCAAACATCAACTTGACCTCGGATCTCACTTAGTGAAGATCATGAATGTAGGACAAGTCTTAAAATGAAAATCTAGAATGTATTGGTTTCTTGATAAGCATAAATTAATAATTATTGGGTTGGTTAGATCAGGTTAATAGTACTCTTATAACCATCTTAATACTATTTCAGTAGTTCTTAAGAACAATTCTTTCTGCCTAATCTTATCATCCCCGTCATTCTCTCCACCACTCAGGAAGATTTGACCCAAGCATGTTAAGAATTTAAGCAACATTCTCTCCGTCACTCGATATATTCCTAAAAATGTACAATATATATCCATACGTAAGGATACAAGGACTTAGGCTTATCTTAATCTCCAGACCCTGTAAAGGTTAATTCTCACACTTTTGAAATAGGCCATAGCATGATACTAACATACACAATTTTCCGCAGAGATGTACTTATGCATCCCAAACAGGTTATAAAACAAAGTAAGAAACCACTCAAACAAAGGCATTAGTTCAACATAAGACCATCGCATGCCAAGTTAATGAAAAAAAATTAAAAACATACTTTGCTTCCAGCAAATCCAGTTCTCAAACACCGTCTGTGAGTAACATGGCTGCAACCTGAAATACATATGTTAAACTTCTGAAGACAGATTGTATCCTCACCCTGTGTCATCATAAACTAAGGTTTACTATCACGTCCAAGAGACCCCTCCCTTCCTGACTTGCTTGTCGCCCTGAGTCCACAATGAGAATTAGATGTTATACAAGGGAAAGTGGATAATGGTTTACTAAGGTTACAATGTATCTCTAATGGGTCAAACGATTTTTATTAAAGGAAGTGGATTTTCGTGTCAAACAGGTTGAAAATGAAAGTCACCCAATGTGTACTGTTTATGCATAAATCTTGTAAGCTGATTTTATTCAAAGAATTAGTTTATGATATTTGAGATACTAAATATCAATAAAGAAAATGTGAAATTTGGACAACAAGGGTTGACATGTACAATATTTTGACGGTAACCCAACCTGACCGAGCCACCCGTGCAACCTCGACTAAAAACAGTCATTCATTAAAAGAACCTGAAAAGGACTAACTTGGCTATTTGAGCAGACTTCTGCTTGATCTTTCTGACCATATCCATAGTGATGCGCTGGTGCTCATGTGTCTGACAATGCTCTTCCAAACCTTCCACACTTCCACAATCAACTTTGCAAATGCGACACCAGCTCATACTCTTTGTCTTCCTGAGAATAACAGAGGATTCAGACTCATCCTGATAATATGCGATATATGGTTGAAAATAGTATGGTTGAACATACCCAAGAGGAGGCTGTTCCAATAGCTGTGGTGGACCACCAGAAGATACCTGTGGCGACTGACCTTGAACCAGACCAGAAGTGTATCCTGCAGATACCTGCGGAAGCTGCACATATTGGCGAGGCCTTGGTGGTTGAACCTCTTGAATAACAGGTGCAGGTGGGAGTTCCACACTCTTTGTCTTCCTCAGAATATCAGAGGATTCAGACCCATCCTGATAATATCCGATATATGGTTGAAAATAGTATGGTTGAATATACCCAAGATGAGGCTGTTGCAATAGCTGCGGTGGACCACCAGAGGATACCTGTGGCGACTGACCTTGAACCGGACCAGAAGTATATCCTGCAGATACCTGCGGCAGCTGCACATATTGGTGAGGCATTGGGGGTTGACGTTGTGAAGGAAGTCTCATAGGAGGTTCCAAAGGACGCAAGGGAAAAGGTGGTTGGGCAAACCAAACCGGTGCTTGAACGGTGGGAACAGACTCAGATAAGGGTTGAACTGATAGTGGATATTGCTGAGGTGGTGCCTGCAGGACTTGCTGGCTTTGAGGATTTTGAAATTGAGGGTAAAAAGCAAAATGTGGGTGGCCATCTGATTGAGGTGGCGGTTGGGATTGACCATTTGAGTGTCCTAGACTAGGCAGATGACGATGCATCTGTGGAACAAGCTGAGCATAATGCTGGTTCTGTGCTGGGTTCTGCACCTGAGGATAAACCTGCTAAACACAATCCGTAACATTATGTTAGAAGATGCAACATTAACAATAAATTTTTTTATCTATTAACTAAAAAAAGAATGTCACATTACATTCACATTACAAATCTTAGCATGATCCTCAGCGTCACGATGCAGAAGCTTTATTCCACACATAATACATATAAATTCAAAATTGCCATAGGCACATTTTGAACGGTGGACTATACACTCAGATAGAGTACCAACCCACATGCATCCACTCTTATGATAATTACATAGCACAACAGTTCTCCCTACCGCATCTGCCAGACCTTTGTTGCTTTCAGCAATCAGCTGGAAGAAAGAAAACACAATCGAAAGTGAATAACTATAAAAGTAAAAATATAACAGCAAAAGAGAGTACCTTTGAAAGAGCTTCAGTTACCAACTGTCCATCATGGGGACAGGCTTGAGTACTGCTTGCAATATGTGCCAGACATGGTTTGCAGAACAGATGATTGCACGGTGTCTGAAGTGCTTCATTTGGATATACATGGGTCCCACAAACCAGACAAAAGTAATTAGCGGGAACATGATACTTAAACAAAATACAATCGTTGTCAAAACCCATGTTGAGTTGCTATATTCTCTACGATCTCACTGTATATTGATGCAAAAAGGACTTGAAAAAAGTAGTTTAAGCTGCGCAAGGAAAACCAACAAATTAGAAACAGAAAAAACGTTTGGAGACTTTTATGGAAAATAATTTATAACAAAAGCTTATACTATCAGTTAATGATGAATATGTCAGATAAGAGTAACGCCATATTAGAGAACAAAAAAATTATGTTGTGATAACCCACTAACAAAAGCATCTCCATTGGTCTACTAAGGGAATGTTTGGATTTGAGTTTTTAAATAACCTACTTTTGATTATTTAAGTGTCATGTAATGAATTTCATAATAGCTGCAATAGAATGACTAAACAATTTTATCTCCTTTTACTCACAAGAACGCTATTTTATTTATTAAATATTAGTTTTTCATGATTAAATTATTACAAACACTCAAACAATTGATTGTCTAAAAATTACAAAAATTCAACAACAGCAGCACAATCCATACACCATCTCCTACTGCCCATTTTAATAAAACTGATATTAAAAATCACGTTATCACTTTGAAACGCAAGTCGTAACACCCCCTAACTCGAACGCCCTATTCTCGCTACATTTACTAACATGTATAGATTTAAATACATATCATACCAAGTTATGGCTAGACTATCTTATCTTTTTCCTCTTATTTATAAGAGGTAACCATGCCACGTGCGACATTATGTATTCTGTCTAGATACTTAATAAGGCACGTTGATTATGGGAGAGGAAAGGACAATCCCTTAAATGCTTGAAGCAACTTAATTAGCCGATAAACCAACTTAGTTATAGTTAAGTGACCAAAAGTCCAACAACAATGACAAGCCTTTATTGCAATGAAGCTGCCATAGGCTAAAAAAGGAAGACAACAAAAAGTGTAAAGAAAAATTGATCCCTTCTTTAGGTATTTTTATTCGAGACAGTTGTTTTGAAACTGAACAATCTATTACAGTAAACTACTTAAAAAGTCTTCATTTGTGCATGATAAATTCTACCGGTTACCTATTTTACTTAACAGAATGCTGGTATACTATTGCCCAAAACTACTTAAAGCAGAGTAGGGTAGAGAATGACNAAAAAAAAAAAAAAAAAAAAAAAAAAAATCATAAAAGACTGAATTTTTGTCTAGCGGTCAAGTAAGCATGAAGGCAAAAACATTCTTGACAACAATTAGATTATGACAGAAAAAAGAAGGCAAAAATGTGGCAATACAAATGAACAAAATTCGTGACTTGGGTGGTTTGTTTCGGAAGATACATTTGCAAATTGGTTTTGTTTTATGCGCACGTATGTAAACTAGATTGACTATCTGTACAAATAAATATATACAATGTTCAAACGTTGTTATAGAATGTTCAATACTTATACATGATCCGTAGGATAATCTAAATATACAATAAATTAAGGAAAAAAAATCTTAAAGCGGATCAAAGAATATAAGCATTGCGCCGCAATACTTAAATGAACAAGGCCATGCAATCAACCGACACGTCAACGTAAACAAAAGAATGCATGCTGTGCTATAAAAGCCCTGCATACCAAAACAAAACTACACACATTATTGTCGCCATATTATCATATACATCCTGTCACGTTTGGTGCTGCATGCCTAAGTTGAAGAGAAACACGTGAAGACATAAACAGCAAAGAGGTAACTACTTATATCTCTAAAAATTTCGACACATTAACAATCACAATAATTTTACTCCAGCTTATTTATCTTATAGCAAAACCCCTATGGTGCCAATGTCATATTCCACACGTTTTTTCCCCTCATGTGCAACACAGTCTGCATTTTCGTTCAGATAACGCTATTCCAAAACATAACCTAGTCCGCCTTTTTGACCCTAACCGAAAACTGTTAACGTAAACAATCAAATAACACAATTCATTCATATGTAACTTAACATCATGCAGTACTCTATCAAGTCGCCATCACTGTACATAAAAACAAACTTTCCATATGCAAATAAGATTTCATAACACATTCAACAAACTACAGATACATTGCATCATCATAAATCATAAAAGCAAGAAAATTACTTAAACACGAGCGTTATATAAGCTACATTTAATTTAGGGCTAATGATTTGAAAATGCATCTAACTTGTCAAATTTTGTGGTTCATCTTTGTTTTTGTTATTAAAACACAAAGCTCTCAAATTTCGACCTTTATGTGTATTTTGTGACCATTCTGCCCTTACTTTTCTTAAATTTCAAAGGGTAAAATAGTCATTTTACATGCACAAAATACACAAAAGGTCGAAATTTGATAGCTTTGAGTTTTAGGGGGTGTTTGTTTTAGCTTATATAGTCGGCTTATGGCTTACGTGGTTTTGGGCTTATGTTTTATAAGCTCACTTTTTGTGTCTTATTTTGAAAATTTTCAGCTTATATAAATTTATTGTGACACAATAAACTTATTATATATGCCAAAAAGTTTCAAAATTAGCCACAAAAAAGTGAGGTTATGAAACATAAGCCAAAAACCAAATAAGCCATAAGCCGACTATATAAGCTAAAACAAACACCCCCTTAATAGCAAAAACAAAAGATGAACCACAAAAATTGACAAGTTAGATGCATTTTCAAATCATTAGGCCTTTGATTTAATCTCTAACCAGTCAAACGTGTTAGCCTCAACAGAAATTAGGTCAAACATTTTTTATATAAGTTGATAAATTTTATGTTTAATTTGATATATATATGCATGTATAACTTTTTTACTGATATGCAAGAAATAGACCTTAATTGGATAAATTAACGGAGTTTGACCGGAATTTGACTTTTTTAGTCAACAGTAACCGGAAGTGACCGTCACCTGCACAAAATTAGTGTAAAATTAAAGAATGTAAAAAAAAATGATAAAGTGAAATGAAAGAATGTAGGTTGTAATGTGGAACAATCGGAACCTAGTGGCGGTTGTGACGACGGTTTTCCGGCGAGAGTGGTGACTGTAAGCGGCGGCGGACGGTGGAAGCGGTGATGTTGTTAATGTGGGCTAATTTATATGTCTCAAGGTCTCGATGGTAAGGGTAGTTTGGTAAATAGACTGAAATTAAGTACCTGCCATGTCAGCAAGAGTTGAAATTAGCATCAAGGCTTTGTATCTTTCTTTTTCACTATTTTCAGCATCTTGGTTTTTTTTTAGAGTAAATTACATGGATGATACCTGTGGTTTGCCTAAAGTTTCACTCATAGTCTCTAAAAGTTTAAAGTTGTATGGATAGTCCCTTGCAAAAAATAACACTTATATGGTCCATCTTTTAACTGGTGTTAAGTGAGTTCCGTTATCATTTACAGGTTAGCCCTTTTGGTTAAAGACCATTGCATCGTCTATCCTTTATAATAACGGTCATTTATAATTTAAAGTTGAGTAAACTTCAAAATACATCCCTGTGGTTTACCCAATTTCGCACCATACATCCCTCTCGAAAAAGTTGCAACAAATACATCCCTCCGTTAGTAAAAGTGAACCAATATACATCCCTCAGTTAAAATAAGGACTAACGGTGCAAATTTTTTCTCCGTTATCTCCTAACGAGATATAACACATTTGCACCGTTAGTCCTTTGGGTTAACGGTATTTACATCGTTAGTCCTTTTTTACGTTTTCTTCCGTTTTTTCGTTTTCGTCCATTTTTTTACGNAAGTTATTATATATGCCGAAAAGTTTCAAAATTAGCCACAAAAAAGTGAGCTTATGAAACATAAGCCAAAAACCAAATAAGCCATAAGCCGACTATATAAGCTAAAACAAACACCCCCTTAATAGCAAAAACAAAAGATGACTACACGTAACCACAAAAATTGACAAGTTAGATTCATTTTCAAATCATTAGGCCTTTGATTTAATCTCTAACCAGTCAAACGTGTTAGCCTCAACAGAGATTAGGTCAAACATTTTTTATATAAGTTGATAAATTTTATGTTTAATTTGATATATATATATATATATATATATATATATATATATATATATATATATATATATATATATATATACACATATATATATATATATATACAAGAAATAGACCTTAATTGGATAAATTAACGGAGTTTGACCGGAATTTGACTTTTTTAGTCAACAGTAACCGGAAGTGACCGTCACCTGCACAAAATTAGTGTAAAATTAAAGACTGTAAAAAAAAAACTGATAAAGTGAAATGAAAGAATGTAGGTTGTAATAATGTGGATGAATCGGAACCTAGTGGCTGATGTGACGACGGTTTTCCGGCGAGAGTGGTGACGGTAAGCGGCGGCGGAGGACGGTGGAAGCGGTGATGTTGTTTATGCGAGGTATTTATATGTCTCAAGGTCTCAGTGGCAAGGGTAGTTTGGTAAATAGACTGAAATTAAGTAGCTGCCATGTCAGCAAGAGTTGAAATTAGCATCTAGGCTTTCTTTCTTTCTTTTTCACTATTTTCCGCATTTTGTCCTTTTTTTCGTTTCATTATTTTTTGTAAATTTTATTGCGAAAAAATTACACGGATGGTCCTTGTGGTTTACACAGATTGCATGTTTAGTCCCTATTTCATTTTAATTACACCATCCGCCCCTATTTTGAGAAACCTTGCACATTTTAGTCCCTAATTTGGATGGGCCGTTAGTTTGGCCGTTAAGTTATTTGCACCGTTAGTCCTCCGTTAATATTTTTTGCACCGTTAGTCCTCATTTTCTAAAAAATTCATTTTTTGCACCGTTGGTCCCTCCGTTAATATTTTGCACCGTTGTTAATCTTTTTACGTTTTCGTCCATATTTTAACGTTCTCGTCCGTTTTTTTAACGTTTTCGTCCATTTTTTTACGTTTTTGTCCATCTTTTTACGTTTTCATCCTTTTTTTTACGTTCTCGTCCGTTTTTTTACGTTTTCGTCCATTTTTTTTTTACGTTTTGTCAATCTTTTTACGTTTTCTTCCATTTTTTTATGTTCTCGTCTGTTTTTTTACGTTTTTTTTCATCTTTTTACGTTTTCGTCCATTTTTTTTACGTCTCCAATTTTTTACGTTCTCGTCCATTTTTTTACGTTCTCGTCCTTTTTTTTACGTTTTCATCCACTTTTTTACGTTTTTGTCAATCTTTTTATATTTTCTTCCATTTTTTACGTTTTCGCCTGTTTTCTTATGTTTTTATCGGTTTTTGCCATTTTTTTACGTTTTCACCTATATTTTGTGATTAAGTAAGTATAATAAAAGAAAATTTGACATTTGATAAAAATGTGTCTGTGTTGATTTTAAATCACGATTTTGACCTCTTTCTGGTCTGAATCATCAAAAGTGTAAAACACGAAAGTTGTACGAATAATATTTTACATCAAGACACGCGAGATTTTAATCAAAAAATGCAAAACAAGGGTTGTTTACTACCAAAACTTAAGCCATTTTTTACCAAATTTATAACTTATAAACTCTTGTAAATTTTGTGCTTGTGTGAATCATCAAAACTTATTTGAAAAAACTGACGAAAACGGATTAAAAACAGATAAAAATGTGTGAAAATGTGAAAAAAAACTAACGAAACATGTAAAAATGTACAAAAACGCAAAAAGATTGACAAAAACGTAAAAAAATGACGAAAACGTAAAAAGATTAACAAAAACGTAAAAAATAGACGAAAACGTAAAAAACGGATGAGAACATTAAAAAAATGGACGAAAACGTAAAAAGATGGACAAAAACGTAAAAAAATGGACGAAAACATTAAAAAAACGGACGAAAACGTAAAAAAAACAGACGAGAACGTAAAAAATGGACGAAAACGTAAAAAGATTGATAAAAACGTAAAAAAATAGATGAAAACGTAAAAAAAACGGACGAGAACGTAAAAAATGGACGAAAACGTAAAAAGATGGACAAAACGTAAAAAAATGGACAAAAACGTTAAAAAAACGGACTAGAACGTTAAAATGTGGACGAAAACGTAAAAAGATTGACAACGGTGCAAAATGTTAATGGAGGGACCAACGGTGCAAAAAATGTGGACTTTTTTAGAAAATGAGGACTAACGGTGCAAAAAATATTAACGGAGGACTAACGGTGCAAATAACTTAACGGCCACACTAACGGCCTATCCGAATTAGGGACTAAAATGTGCAAGGTTTCACAAAATAGGGGCGGCTGGTGTAATTAAAATGAAATAGGTACTAAACATGCAATCTGTGTAAACCACAAGGACGATCCGTGTAATTTTTTCTTTTATTGCACTAAGGTGCTGTTTGGTTTGCTTAAGGGTATCAGTATAGGTATAGGTTTGATGAAAAAGTGGAATAGAAATGGATATGATGATTCCAAAAATGTTGTTTGGTTTGTATATGTTAAGTTTGAGTATTTTAACAATCTTCAAAATAATCATAAAATATGATCACCAACGACAAAAATGAGGCAAAAGCAAATTCACAGTAGTACTTTCATATGTGAGGCCAAAAGCAATTATGCACATACAAGTATACAACTAAAAGATAATCAACAATTTCAAGAGTGAGAGGGAATGGTTTCTTCAAACCCACTATATTAACCTGGTATGCACAAACCCTCAAATGATGGGTTTTCTAAAACTCATATACTGATACCAAACGTCAACTAACACCTTCACACCCATACCTTCATACTCATATATGCAAACCAAACATCAACTAATTACAAACCAAAAAGTCTGAAAGCTAGACACAATGTGCACATGAACATAGACATGAAATAAACACATCGAGTAAAAGAGCCCAGTTGACGCAAAGCACGACAAAGGCCCAAACTAAAACAACACTAGGGCGAAAAAAAATGACAAACACGGACAAAAACAAAACTTGCAGGCAACCTCATAAAACACGTTGAACAGATCCAAGACCAAACATATTAAAGCGAAACATGTGGATACAACATACAAACGGATAAAACGTATGAAAACGGATAAAACTTATAAAAACGTGTGAAAACATATGAAAATGGACGAAAACAGATAAAGACGTATTAAAACGAATGAAACATATAAAAACAGATAAAAACGTAAGAAAAACGTATGAAAACGGACGAAACGTATAATAACGGATAAAAACTATGAAATGTAAGAAAACGGGCGAAAACGTATAAAAACGGATAAAAACGTATGAAACGGATAAAGACGTACGAAAACGTATAAAACGTATGAAAACTTATAAAAACGGATAAAACGTAAGAAAAACGAACGAAAACATATGAAATCAGACGAACATGTATAAAAACAGAATTAAACGTATAAAAACGGATGAAGACGTATAAAAATAGACGAAAACGGAAAAAACCATATGAAAACGTACCTAAAGTCAAAAAACTTTAAATTATAAATGTCCGTTATTATAAAGGATAGACGATGTGATGGTCTTTAACCAAAAGGGCTAATGTGTAAATGATAACGGAACTCACTTAACACCAGTTAAAAATGGATCATAAGTGTTATTCTTTTTCCAGAGATAGGGACTATCAATGCAACTTTAAACTTCTAGGGACTGTGGGTAAAACTTTAGGCAAACAACAGGGACCATCCATGTAATTACTCTTTTATATGCTACCATTACTAAGTTCAAATAACCGCAAAAATAAGCCAATCCAAACACTATAAGTAGTTTGTGATGCACAAATAATGCAATTTTTATCTTATTTAAAAATCAATCAAAAATACTAAGTCAAAACTTTAAACTGAAAATTGAAAACAAAATACCTGATTTTGCTAGGATGCGATGTTACAGTTTCCCCTATCTATTCCGGGAATTGTATTCGGAGCTATTCTTGGAGTCTCGAAAATTATGATGTTGGAAATGGTTCGAAGGAATTGTCTAGCTAAAAAGAGTGATACGAGCAAATAGTGAGTTTACTGCTATCTTGTATACAACGATAATAAGGCGCGAAAAACTAGCCTTCTTGGAACCATTTCAGATATGTGGAAACCATATTTCGGATATTCGGACATATTAAACCGTTATCCAAAATTTTGGATATCTGAAACTCCTAGGTGGTGGAGTTTAAGTTTTATTCAGTTTGGTTTCTTATACGTCAATTATTGTTGCCTTAAAAAATGAAAGAAAATTGTTGCCTTAAAAAATGATAGAAACACTTGAAGCCTTCAGCAAAATAGAAAAAATAATACTGTAATAAGTAAATATCATTGTGATGCCAACTCATACTTAAACATTTGCACATTTCACTCCTTAACTCACACACACGACTCCATCAATAATAAGTAAATATATTCACTATGTCTCCACCATTCTCAACACCGGAAGCCTCTGTCGTACCGTATCTGCATCGCCGTTACGAAAATCTCCAGTCCATGTTTTAAATGACATTGTTCACCATGTTACATTCTCCCGCATCTGTTGAGGGGCTTGTATTCGGAGCTATTCTCGGAGTCCTAACAGCTTTGTGTTGGAAATGGTTCGAGTAAATCATCTCCGAGCTAACAAGAGTGATCATGATGAGATAGATTTTACTTCTGTCTTGTATACAACCACGATAAGATGCGAAGAAGTAGCCTTCCTGGATCAAGACAATGCAGAGGCAACACAAGATGAAATTGGTCATGGAGGCTCTGTTACGGTATACATGGCACATTTACAGGATAGCCAAGTTGCGTGTTGGGGGACCCTTATACAACCGATTTTCAGCATCTTGTAGACCAAGTTAATGCCAAAATTGAGATTGAGAAGCGAGCCAGACACCAGAATGTAGTTCCGTTGCTTGCCCATGTTTCTGCTCGTAGGTGCGTCTACCTTATTTGTGAGTTCATGAATAATGATAGCCTCAAGAAAATGCGTACAGACGTCCGGGAGGGGCATTACCATAGATCTGAGATTGGCATCACCAAAGATCAGAGCTTTACCAGAATCCAAACAAAACTTCTATAGATATCTATATTCCAGAACTACATTTCCAACTTGCAAGATTACCCTAAGACTATATGCAAAAATTCAAATACATGGATACCATATTTCGGTTATATTAAACTGCTATCCGAAATTTCGAATATCTGAAACTCCTGGATGAAGACGCAAAGAACTAGCATTGTTGGAACAAGAGAATGGAGAGGCGACACTAGATGTGATCAGACATGAAGGCTCTGGTATATAGATATGATCAGTAATAGGCCTACTAGTCATGAAGCTAGAATAAGGTTAGAAAATTTGAAAGTGATTTAATTAATTGTGTTGTAACTCAAATTTTGAATGTTTCTGATGTATAAATTTGAATGAAAGTTAGTTGTTTGACGTTCCAGAATTGGATTGTTGCTTTAAAATATGTTCACAATGTTTCTAATGTATAATTGTACATGGATTAATATAATTAGAAAATTACATCCTATGCTCACAATGTTCATAAAGCGACTATTAAGAACATGCAAACAATTTTCAACTCACATCAAGTGCCCATTTAGGTAGATGAATGTAGATGAATGCCTGTCTTAGACACTGGATGTGGTCTCAACAACCTGATAATATTAAAAACAACAACATCTTATACCTTGTCCAATCAAAGCGTAGAGTTTAGCAGTTAGTAACAAACCAAAGCGACGAAGACGCTTTAATTCAACACATCTCCAAAAGTTAATTAATTAAAAAGCTTCAATTGTATATGCTCTAATAAAACAAAAGGCAAAACTTGGTCATTGCTTAAAAAAGTATAAGCAATTATTCTATGGTTTATCTCTCAAAAAGGTGTTTGGATTGTAGAAATTAAGGAAATACTGGAAACTGTATTATCATATTCAATGAATAACTGTAATTACAAGAACTTAAATAGAGAACAAAACAAATATATATGCATAAAACTATATTTTTTTTTTACTGATATGTAAGAAATAGACCTTAATTGAATAAGTTAACGGAGTTTGACTTCTTCAGTCAACCATAATTGGAAGTGACCATCACCTGCATAAAATTAAAGAGTGTAAAAAATACTGGTGAGAAAATTGATAAGGTGAAATGAAAGAATGTAGGTTGAATCGGAACCTAGTGCTGATACCAGTGAGAGTGGTGATGGTAAGCGGTGGCGGACGGTGGAAGCGGTGATGGCAAGGGTAGTTTGGTAAATAGACTGAAATTAAGTAGCTGCCATGTCTAATGTAAGTAAGAGTTGAAATTTGCATCAAGGCTTATTGCAGTCGCTCTTTTTTATTTTTATTTTTTTAGGAAAGCATAAATTTAATGAGCAATGCCCGCAAAAAGTTTTTAAAATTGTATTTATAACATGACTTGACATGTATAGTGGTCCAATCATTTTGTCTCATAATATTTCTTTATCTTTTTTTATCCTTCACATTTGGTTGCAAAGTTATCATGTGGATATAATTTTGTAAACCTTTTGTTAATGTAGAAGTTTTCAAATTTTATTGCACCCAAACAAAAACATAATACAAACCAAAACGCAACAAGTTGACAATGTGCATATACACATATACATGAAATAAACACATCCAACAACAGGGCCAGTTGACCATTGGCGGAACTTGAACATTTATTTGGGGGGGGGGGGGGCAAATTTATTTTGGGAGGGCCAAATCGTAGATTTGTTTGTATTATCAACTGAATTACCCATAAAGCCTATAAAATTTACACTAGTCGTCGCAACTTTTATGGGGACCAGGACCCTCCCCTGCCCCTTAAAAGGTCCGCCCTTGCAGTTGACATGAAACACGACAAAGACCCAAACTAAAACAACGTTAGGGCGAGAAAAAAACAACGACAAACACACGGACAAAAACAAAACTTGCAACGAACCCAAAGGTTGCAGGCAACCTCATAAACCACGTTGAACAGATACAAGACCAAACATATTAAAGCTAAACATGTAGATACAATATACATTCAACCCAAACAACGAACCGGTCAAAAACACCACTCGAATCATTTAGTATTAAATGCCTTATTTCGATGTTTAAACCAAAATAAGGATGCCAAGTTGCCATCAACGGGTCCTCAACTCTGTTTTGAGAAAATTGGAACACTATTTTACTTTTGGACTTCCATACGTAAACCTATATCTCTCAACATGCCACACTAGTTTTTAGCTCTTAGAAATTATGTTGGTCCCGTCCGCACTTAGAATATCAAGAATAAATGATCCCACAACACTCCTTAAGCTACACCAATCAAACACTTTTGTCCAAACAGATTTTACATAAGGACACGAGGCAATAAAATGGTCGATAGTCTCAACCTCATTGTTACTAGTTGGAAATAAAGAATAATGTAAGTCTAAACTAAAACGATCAAGCAAACTTCTAACCGGAAGACGGTCGTTTCAAACTCCTTGAAGCATATTTGATATTGCTTGTTGATGCTTGATATTAAAAGTAATTGTAACAAAAACATATGAGTACAAAATTTAAAGTTATGAATTAACATTTTGAACATGTAATTCGTTTTTTTTTTCTAATATAACAACAATTTTAGCAAATAAATAAACTTTGTAGCAAGGAGACAATTTTTACAAATATATAAATTAAGTAAAACAATTGTTCAAATGTATAACAAGTTATATATGGCAATGAATTATATATCTTTCATAAGAAACACTTGTAAGTTTTAGATGTGAAACAATAGCTATAACTTCTTTGTTTAGCCGCTTTAGCGATGTCTTTGTAGGGAGGGGGAGAAGTGGCCCAAAACTAGTAGTTAATTTATTTAGGCTAACTTGGTATTGCTAAACCATAGGAAGTGGCACATTTTTGATATTGGAAGTCTATAAAGTAATAAAACTATAATTCTACTTGGAACTAATGCTCTACTTGATTTTCTTGTTATTAGTTATTTACGTGTATTTAGGGCATGTTTAGCAAAAATGAGTGTTGTTGTAACTAGAGATTTAGCTAAAAATGGAGACGGGACTATAGATTCAAAAAGAGATTATGTATATGAAGTAACATTTTATTTTAAAAGATTATGTAAGATTATTTTTACTAAAATGTCTTATAAGTTATTTATGCCAAACAAATATTATATTTGAAGTAGTTTACATGTTGAATATATAAACATAATCTATCAATAAGTTTATGTACCAAACATGCCCTTAGACTATTTTTCTAATATATGTTTGTGGAAAACTAGAAGGGGGGTTGAATAGTTTACCGCTTTTTAAATTGATTATCCTTTTAAAACTTTCGTATAATCAAAGTTATAATCTATGATATACTTCTATTACTATTGACGATATAAGCAAAGATACTATCAAAGATGTAAACCAAAAGATAATACGTAGCATGCAAGAA
>LBNU01020396.1:8128-19977 GCA_014162995.1 Artemisia annua | reverse complement strand
GTTTTTGTTGTTTTCCGCACTTTTTCACTCCGAAAACGCCCGAAAATGCTTCTTTTGTGATTTTCCCTTCAAAAGTACCTAAAATGAGAAAAGAAACGACTTTGGGTGAAATCCAAACCAAAAACATACGAATTAGGACTCAAACCGACCCCTAAAAACGTAACATTTTTCGTCTCATCACAGCCACATACTCTGCCTCAGTTGATGAAGTTGCCACCATTGTTTGTTTCTTGTACTGCCATGACACCAATCTACATCCAAGAAATTGGCATCCACCTGTTGTAGATTTTCTATCAAAACTTGCTCCAGCATAGTCACTATCTGATTATGTAACCAACTCCATAGGAGATTCTCTAGGGTACCACAATCCCAGATGAAGATATGCTTTAAGATATTTGAAAATCTTCTTCATAGCAGTCAAGTGTGAGAACTTGGGAGTGACCTGAAACCTTGCACAAGCACATACTACAAACATAATATCTGGTCTTGATGATGTGAGATACATAAAAGAACCAATCATAGATCTGTACATGTGCACATCAACTGCTTCACCACTATTTTGTTTCAAAAGTTGATGTGTAGACTTGTCTGCAGGTGTGCTAGATGACTTTGCATCAGAGAATTTAAACTTCCTAAGTATCTCAGCCACATATTTGTCTTGATTGATGAAAATACCATCTGGCTTTTGTTGTACTTGAAGTCCCAAAAAGAATGTGAGTTCACCTATGGAACTCATCTTGAACTCATCTTTCATCAGCTTCTCAAATTCTTTGCACATCTCTGGCTTTGTAGAACCAAAAATGATATCATCAACATATACTTGAACTAGCAAGATATCATTCTTGTCTTTCTTGATGAACAAAGTCTGATCAATTCTTCCTCTATGAAACCCATTATCTAGTAGATAAGTAGCTAAGGTCTCATACCGTTTCCTTGGTTCCTGATGCAAGCCATACAACACTTTAACCACTATGTACACTTTGTTAGGATAATCAGGGTCTTCAAAGTCTGGAGGTTGTGAAACATACACCTCCTCATCAATTTGGCCATAAAGAAAAGCACTTTTACATCCATTTGGTAGACTGTGAAGCCCATAAAAGATGCATAGGCTAGGAAAAGCCTAATTGCTTCAATTCTTGCAACTAGGGCAAATACTTCTTCATAATCAATACCCTCCTCCTGAGTGTATCCTTGAGCTACAAGCCTAGCCTTGTTTCTTATTACAATTCGTCTTTCATCCTTTTTGTTTCTGAACACCCATTTGGTACCAATTACCTTCATACCAGCATGTAAATCACAAAACACCCAAACCTTCTGAATCTTGAACTGAAGCAACTCTGCTTGCATTGCTTCTACCCAGCTTTCATCTTCAAGTGCCTTGAATACATTCTTTGGTTCCATTTGAGATAAGAAACACATAAACAGACATTCATTTTTGCCTTCATGGTTCTTTGATTCATAAATTTCACTGATAAAACCATGAATGTCAGCCATCTTTTATTGTCTTCTACTCTTCACAGGTGAGTGTACATCCCCTATCACATTTTCAAGAGGATGTGATTTATGAATTGTGGTGTGGGGAGTTTGAGGAATTGCAATCTCAGTGGGCGTATCTGAGATTTCAACATCAATGGCTTGAGCTTCCTGAGTAACTAGAGTTGTATTTTCCACATCTGGTGTAGCAGTGGAAACTTCTGGCCTAGCAGTGGAATCTGAATTCCCACTGCTTTCAGGATTTTCAGTGTTCACATTTGTTGCTTTGAACACATTCCCATCACCTTCTTTTATAGCATCATTAGAAGGTTGATCATCTCCAGTCTTTGGAACAAAATCATCATCTGCATAGTCCCAAATTGGCAAAATAATTTGATCTTGATCATCCTCTTGATCCTTGCTTGGTTCATCATCATCAACAAACTCTTCTGAACCTACAAAATTATTAGTATTTGTACATCTAGAGATAGGCACATAATTCATGGTATGGGTTAGAGTATAAGATCAAACAACCATTCTGGACTAGTTCCTTCAACATTAGGCCTGTTTTCTAGAAACTCAATATGCAGATTTTCCTCAATCTTTTGGGTCCTTAGGTTGAATACTCTAAAGGCTTTACTAATCATGGAATACCCAACAAAATACCCTTCATCTGATTTCCCATCATATTTACCCAGATGATCTATGGTATTGAGAATAGTGACATGACATCTAAATGGTCTCATGAAGTCTAGGATAGGTGGTATACCTCTAAATAACTCATAAGGTGTCTTGTTCTTTGTTTTTACCACTAAAACCCTGTTTTGCACATAACAAGCAGTGTTAACTTCTTCAGCCCAAAATGTGATTGGCAATTTTGAATCTGCCAACATGGTTCTAGCAGCCTCTATTAGTGTCCTATTTCTCCTCTCAGCTACACCATTTTGTTGAGGAGTTCTAGCTACACTAAATTCTCTTTTAATACCTTTATCTCTGCAAAAATCATCCATAACTCTATTCTTAAACTCTGTCCCATTGTCACACCTGATAATTTTAACTTTCATGTCATTTTGGTTTTCTACTTCAGTTATGAAGGTCTTAAGGATGCCAATTGTCTCATCCTTAGTTCTAAGAAAGAAAACCCATGTGAACCTACTAAAATCATCAGTCACAACAAGACAATATTTCTTAAGGTTTATGCTACTCACAGATGTAGGACCAAACAGGTCCATATGCAACATATAAAGTGGGTGAGCAATAGAGTTAACAACCTTTGATCTGCAAGAAGCTCTGTGTTGTTTGCCTTTAAGACAAGCAACACAGGTTTGGTCATTTTCAAATATTTTCTGAGGCAAGCCTCTAACCAAACCTTCTGTGCCATAACATGGATTCATCCACTGTGGCCTTTGCAATCAAGCAAGCAAAATCATCTTTAGTAACAATGTTATTCATATCAAAGCTATATAAGTTGCCTTTTCTAGGAATTTTAAGAAGGATGTGACTTTCATCAGGCATCTTATAATCCTTAGAAAGAACAAAGCACATATCTTCAGTAAAAAGAACATTGTTTTTCTTGTCACACATTTATGACACACTAAAGAGATTGTACTTAAGCTCTTTTACATAGTACACAGGTTCAAAATCCAAGTTACCAGTTTTGATTACACCTTTACCAGTAACTCTTCCACCAACTCCACCTCCAAAGCTGACAAATTGTCCATCATAAGGTTCAAAATTTGATAGACAGGACTTGTTGTCAGTCATGTGCCTTGAACATCCACTGTCTGTATATCCTTGATCTAATTTCTTGGTCCTTGGATGTTCCTGCACATAAAACAAATGAGTTAGTTTCTTTTGGAGACCCAAGCCATGATTGACTTGGATTTGCCTCGTGTATCAATATAGTTAAATCTATCAAAGGTCATTGATACACCATTGGGATTTGTTATTGAGGTATTTCCTTTTGGTTTCCACTCCCAACGTGCTGAGGCCTTCACAGCATTTCCCATGTTACCCTTGTTCTTGTTTACAACTCTAGCAGTGGGAATTTTTGACTGTGCAGTGGAAACTGGTGGTTTAACTTTTGGTACCCACTGTGGGTTATAACTAACTTTTTTATTATAAAAGGTCCTTTTTCCTGTTTGTGCAGATTTAACAAAAGTTGTTTTTGGTTTTGCACTTGAAACAAGTGATTTGGGGTGAGCAGTGTTAACAGTTTTAGCAGTGGAAATGGATTTAAGTCCACTTATTAGTTGAACTGCTCTGGGAATCATGTTGCTGTTTGAATTAGGGTGTGATTTGTTTTGAAATCTGTTTGTGTCCACCCTCTTATTCCCAAAAACTTCTCTTCTCCCAACATGATAGTCACATTTAGCATGCAAATGATCAAAACTACCACAAATATGACATGCTTTATTGTTCATGACAAACTCACTACCTAGTTGTTGAGATTTTACATGATTCCAACTCCTCTGGTTGCCCCTAGGAGTTGATGACGTATGCCTATACATCTCTGCATACCTTACAGTTGGTCTAGGTTTATTAATTTGTTTCCTAGGTTCCTCTGTATTAGTATTAACAACTTGTGGGATAGAAGTTTCTACATTCTTTTTAACACTTTCATCTACTAAAGATGAATCACTTGGACTTTCAAAAGCATCAGATTCATGCTTAACCTGTTCTTCAATTTTTACAAATTTGTGAGGGCCATATTCAAGAAAGGGTTCCTGAAATTCTTGTAACCCAGTGTGAGCTAGGTCAATCCCTGGAGGTGCTGGAACACCTCTCAGTGGCGGAGGAACATAATTGTAACCTACACCTGACTTAACTTTGCTCATTACCTGAGCTTCCCAAATTTTATCTATTGACTTAGATTGATAAGCTAGAGTATCAACAGTTATATTAACATTCTCATTTATCTTTCTAAGTTTCTCAAGCTCTTCTTTAAGTGCCTCATTAATAGCAATCTTATGATCTAGTTCTCTTCTTAAAACTACCATATCATCATTATACTTGGTCTCATTTTCTCTATAATGCTCTAGTTGTTTTTCTAACACAGATATGCCTCTTTTATGATTTGAAAAATTATAGTTAGTAGCAAACAACTCTGTTCTTTGGTTTTCTAATAGATCATTAAGTCTTTCACATTCTCTAGAGGCCCTACATGTTTTAGAACAACATTCATAATTTTGTACCTCAGAGTCAGAGAAAGCCATGAGAGCATGTTTTGTAGCAAGAAAAGCAGCATCTGAGGATCCTTCCTCTTCACCATCAGCCATGAAACTCCAATCATAGCTAACACCATCAATTTCCGCATAGCCTTTGGTTCTTCCACAGTTGGTTCTTTCTTTTACTTGTACCAAGTAGATCTATTATCCTGCTTCCTTGGTCTTCTGCACTCTCTAGCAAAATGCCCCAACTTGTGATAGTTGTAACATTCCACTTTCTTCTTATCAAAGCCTGCAGTTTCATTACCATTGATGGTAATTGGCTTTCCCGTCTTTTTGAAGAATTTCTTATCCCTCATGCTAAGAAGTGTTATCTGCCACTTTATGTCCATCTCCTCCAAGTCATCATCATCAACTTGCTCCAAGTCTTCATGAGTTAATATTGAGCCATTAACTTCAGTTGAGATGAAGGCATAAAAAGTAGGATCTCCAAGACCAGCAACCTTCTTTTTGGAACCTGCAGTGGTAACACTTGCATTACCAGTGGAAACTATAGAACCAGCAGTGGCAATCTCTTCATCACTGTCATCTTCAGAATCATCATCAATTACAATAGTGCCAAGCTCCCAGAGCTTGTACCAAGCTTCCCTGTCTTCTTTAATCTTTTTTCAATGAGTTTGAAGTTATTGTAAAGATCATTGAGTTTCATACTTTCTACCTCTGGTTTGTTTTCCCAGACAGTGACATTAGTATGATACTCAGAAGGCAAGCTTCTTAGAAACTTTAAGTTGAGGTCTTCCTGATCTACCTCAATTCCAAACACAGTCAACTGTGTCACAATCTTCTAGAGTTTGGTAAAGATGCTATCAAGAGATTCATTGCTTGATGCAGATTTCATAACTTTGCTTCAATAATGTCTTTTGAGTTTTCTTGGTAACATCATTACCACCAAATACTAAGCAGATCTCTTCAAATAGTTCTTTTGTTGTCTTGTACTTACTAAAAGCAATGATCTGGTCTTTAGGAAGAGTCATTAGCAGCAAACTTCTAGCCTTCGTGTCATTCTTCTTCTGAGTTCTTTCATCACTAGTAGAAGGTACAGAAATTGTTACTACATCTTTTCCTCCAACTTTCTCAGTCTTTGTTTCAGGCTTGAATGAATCACCAGTTAAGATGATCTCCCATAAAGCATAGTCTTGAATGAGAAAGTATTGCTCAATCATTATCCTCCACATCTCAAACTCATTGAGTTTGAGCTTGGGAAGCCTTGCAGCAGTGTTAGACTGGTTGTTTTCCATCTCCATAGATTTGAGTGAAGTGGTTAAGCTTTTTTTAGGATCTTCTAAATCAAAATATCAGAACCTGTCTCTGATACCACTTGATGGATCTAAAGACACGCCTTGTGTTAGAATGATACTTTGAGTAATACTAACAAGTACGCGGAATATACTTAGTAGTACTTAGAAGATTTGTTATGAATTGTTTTGTGAGTGAGAACAGTTGTATATGATGAACACAAAGTATAAACCAAACTTTAAGCTTCAATATTATTAATGATAATAATACGAGTGATCTTGCTTATCACTAGGGTTACACCTTGAAGCTCTCTAATTGATACGTACTTAGAACTTTAACCTAGGACCTCCTTTTATAGCACAAGGAGTCCTTTACAAGATAAGTATAAAGCTATCTAAATAGAATATACACAAGATCTATTCTATACTTATCTATATACAAATACATAACAGTTATCATATAAGCAGTGGTAATATAATGTACGAGCAGTGGTAATGTCTTTCCACTGCTAGTGCATTCTTCAGCAGTGGTTATCTTCATGCTTAGCCGTGGTAACTGTTAGTGTAATTCCCAACACATTGTTCTACTCATTTCTTGTAAAGAACGATTTTTTCTTTCTACTACCCCATTTGTTTGAGGAGTACGAGGAGCGGAGAAATTGTGAGATATTCATCACAATATTTTCCGAAATGTAATTCGTTATCAAATTCCCGACCATGATCCGTCCTAATAGATACTATAGAACATCCTAATTTATTTTGGATCATTTTACTAAATATTTCAAATTTTTCGAAGGCTTCAATTTTATCACTTAAAAATCTTGTCCACGTGTATCGTGAATAATCGTCTACGATTACTAAGGTATAACGGTATCACCAAAAAGATCTATGTGCAACAATTATAAGCATCTAGTTGTAGAAACTATATTTTTAGCTTTGTGACTAATATGTGCTTGTTTTCCAATTAAACAAGCATCACAAAAATGTTGATCATAATTTAGATTATGTAAATTTCTAACTAGTTCCTTAGAAGGTAGGGATTGAATTTGTTCTATATTCGCGTGACCTAATCGTCTATGCCAAAATGTAGAGTTTTCGTCTAAGGTAGCTAGGCATATCTTATACTCCGGTTTATTTCCTAGTTTCATTACATATACACCTCATTTTCTAATTCCTCTACCTACGACTTTCCCATCTTTTACTATTTCGCTATCTTTTTTGGTAAATGTTACTCTACATTTATTATCACATACTTAATAAATACTAAGCAAGTTATATGTTAAATTATCTACTTGCTCAACATTTTCAATAGTTAGGGAGTCTTGAGAGATCGTACATTTGCCAATGATTTTTCCATGCAAGTCGCTACTGAAAATAACATTACCTCCGTTGTATGCCTTGTATGAAGAGAATAGCTTACGATTCCCCGTCATGTGTTTTGAGCATCCACTATCCTTGATCCATTCATCTGGCTCCAAAATTCCTAAGCATATTTCATCGGACGCTTGAGCTACAAGACATTTTCATCGTTTGTTTTCTCTACTTCGTCTTTATCACTATCACTCCATGCTCCACCAATAAAAGCGCTTTGATAATCATAACTTGGCGGCTATGGACATTCACCGATGAGATGATTTGGATTTCCACATCTAAAGCATTTTCTTTCTGCATAGTTATTATTTCAATTTCTTTGAAATGATTTTCTTTCATCTCGTGATTGTCATGAGAATCTCTCTCGTCTCTTGAAAAATTTCTTGAATTCCTTTACCGCCATTGCGTATTCTTCATCTTCATTATCGACACTAGAATCATTATTGTCACTAAGTTCCTTCTTGGATTTTAGCGCAAGAGATTTGATTTGTTCTCTCTTGCTCTTGACCGTTTTCGAATCTCTCTTTATTATTTCTTCATGGACTTTCAAGTTGCCAATAAGTTCGTCAAGTGATAACGTCATCAAGTTCTTCGACTCTTCAATTGCCGTTATTTTTGCGCGCCATTTTGGGTGTAATGCCCTAAGAAATTTCCTAACACAATTCTTACTAGAAAAACCTTCATCAAGTGCTTTTAAACTAGTAATAATAGTGTTAAATTTAGCAAAAGCATTATCTATTGATTCCTTCTCCGGAATCGTAAATTGTTCATATTGTTGAACAAGAAGATCTATTTTGTTGTCTTTGACTTGACTATTACCTTGGTGAGTGATTAGCAAAGAGTCCCAAATTTCTTTTGCAGTTTTACACATAAAAATTCTTTCATATTCTTTGTGTGGCAACGTATTATAAATTACCATTTTAGCCTCATTATTTTTTGCAAGTTTCTTTTTAAATCATCATCTTGTTTTTCAAATGGTACAATTTCATCCTTTTTAGTTAAGGGATTATTTTGAATAGGGTGAAAATCACCAAAGGCAATAACATGCCTAAGATCAAGATCTTTTGATTTCACATAAGTTTCGAATCTATTTTTTCAATAAAGAAAACCATCACTTTCAAATAGCAGTGGTCTTTGCATAGATTGCCCTTCTAAATATTTTTCCGATTTCATAGATCGATTCAAGTTTTAAAATACAAAATATTTTAAAAATCTTGTTTGACGTGGCTCCTGATACAAATTGTGGAAAAGTAGAAGGGGGGTTGAATAGTTTTACTTCTTTTTAAATTTGTTACAAAAACTTTGTTTTATAAATAAAAACTTTGATTCGACTTTATGTAACTCAACTCTTGCACAATAAGACCAATTAATGGACAGATGGCCAATGCTTATATAGGCGAAAAACCAACTAGAAACAGTATCACTAACCAAAATGATACAATGTCTGTTTGGGTTATATTTCTTATGCACCATAGTAACAAAAAATAAATCTGCTCTCCCAGCCACAAACAAAGAATTCTTGATTATTCGTTTTTCAAGCGGTGAAGCTTATAAACTCGGATCGTTGTCCCAACGAGGGTTGAATTGATCTTGTCACTCGAGTCGTGAGTTGTGTGAGATGAATAAGTTTGAAAGATGAGATTTGGTTTTTGTTTATACTACGAAAACTTGTTTAAAACTTAAATGTAATAAAGTACGTGATTAAAAGAAATAAGTATAACAAGAAAAGAGAACATAAGACTACGTTAAACTTTAAAGAAATTAAATTTAAATTGCAAAACAATAAGAGAAAGTGAATCAAGAAAATATTTTTGGAGTTTTGTATTTGTGAATAAAGAAATCGATTAAGGATTAACACTATAAAGAAAAGAAAAGATAAACTAAAAAGTAAATTGTTTTTGGGTTTTTAAGAGTTAATAAACGAAAAGAAAGTTAACTATTATAAAATAAAATAAAGCTTTTGAAAAGATTAAATGAACTACGTTGACAAGTAAATAAACTAAGTAAAATAAATTTTAGTAAATTTCGGCAGAGTTTCGTTTAGAAAAGAACTAAACAAAACTTCACTCGATGAAACGATGAAGTAAATAAAAGCCTAGCTCGGCTTACAAAAGAAATAAAATAAAGTTGACACAAAATAAAACCATACTCGCTACTATTACAAACTCTTGATACTCGCTATAACTTGGAAAAGTTTGATACTCGCTAGAAACAAATGTGATACTCGCTAAAAAAAACAAACAATACTCGCTAAAAAAACAAACAATACTCGCTGGAATTAAGATGATACTCGCTAAACCACAAGACCCATACTCGCTAACAATTAGTTCCTACTCGCAAAAACATAACCCAACTCGCTAACCCATACTCGCTAGTTTTAATTTTGCTACTCGCTAAATGACCAAAGAATTCCCAAACTCGCTAAACCCTAAATTTCCTACTCGCTAGATTTGTAAAAATAAGCTGGTACGTTTTAGACTTGAAACTAATGATTTAGATTAATAGAAACTTATAAAAACTTATTAAGAAACTAGTTTTAGACACTAAATAAGCTACCAAATAAGCCACGACACCAAAAAATAAGCCCTAAACCATTCTTAAACTATACGAATTCAAGTAACATGCAAAGGTGGTGAAGACTTTATAAAAGCTTTTATTAGATTATTAAGACACAAAAATAAGCTCAAAAGATTAAAAGATGTAAAAAGAAATAGTAAGATGAAAAGACAAATAAGCTAAGAAAAGTTTTAAGACATGAAATAATAAACTTGCATAGAAAGAAAACTTACACTAATGCAATAATAAACTAAGACTCACTAAAAAACTAACTAGACTAGACTCAAAAATAAGACAACCATTTTTGAGGCTAGGGGGTGGTATTTAAGGGAGCAAGGGAGCTTCCCTTTTTTACATCGTGTACACTTAGCCCCCTAGTCTTTTACATTTCATGAAAACTACACGTAAACTCTATTACAACTCTACTAAACGTTCTAAAAACTAAACGTAAATCCTTGTAACTTGAGGTAGCGTGTTGACGTGCTTTCCAAAGGTCTTTGAAGACTTAAAAGTGATCACTTGCTCGAATTTGTGAAGCTTATCTTGATAATTAACTTTGAGCTTCGATTAAGCGTCTCTTTTATTTTCTTGAGCCTTTAAGGAATGAATTCGTCATCACGGGCTTTTCTTAAGCAAATTTCATCTTCGGCTTCACTTTTAGACACTTTTCCACTTCTCGTGCTCGTTTTATCTCGAGAAGCTTGCAATCCCCACCAGGCAGTGTACCTGACCGATGTAGTATAGTGTAGTGGCAAGTACCGGGGGATTGATCGTTCTCTCACAGGGAATAGTGTTCGTTAGGTTAAAGACTAATCTAATTAAGGTCTAAGGGTGGAGGATGATTCTTTTTTGTATTTTTATGTTTTTATGAAAGCAGTAAAATCTCGGTTTTGAAGGAGTGGACGGAATTAGTTGCTAGTCAACTAACCCAAGTATCTACTTATGCAAATTAAATTAAAGTTTTGAGAAAACAATGGTGGGGAAAGTAGTGTTTACTTAGATTTCATTACTCCCTAACTATCTTTTACCATGTAATTAGTATGTTGAGTTTGCGTGGATGACGGGTGTATTCCTAACAAGTCGTAGGGAGTGCGTTCAATTCCCTAACTCTATAAGCTCCTACCTCACTATATGATGATACGTCAAGTATCCTATCATAAGCTCACCGATAGCAACCTACGCATGAAATACTACCTTAAAATCGATTAACGCACATACGATGCACGTTTCCTAAGACGTTCAAGCTTGTTACCGTATAGGAGGTTAGCCAGTTTTCTTAAGTCTAACGTAGATGAAACATTCATCCAAATCACAATCACAACATACACATCACATGATAATCAATAGTTAGGTTTCATTAGATCTAAGCAAACACAATTTAATTTAGCCTAGCATGTTAAAGGAAAGAAAAGCACAAACATAAATCATACAACACATAGACATATTGTATGGATTGAATGAAGACTTATCTTAGACTAAACATGCAAGTTAGATGGGTAAAAATACCCTATAAGGTCTGTGATACACGAGCTAGGGTTTAACCCTTAAGTTCTCCGCTAAGTTCCTCTCTCAAAACAATAAAAAATCGTTCTATATATATAGATAATACGGGCTGACGGCGTCAGCCCAAGGTGTGACGCCGTCACGCCGACGATTAGGATTTTGTGATGGCCTTCTTGACGTCGTCACGCCGACTTGTTCCAGATCTGACGGCCTTCCATGACGCCGTCATCAAAATAGGCTAAAAACTCTCTGGCCCGTCATGAGTAACTTCCAATTCTTCACTTCAGTTGTTCCTGACGTCGTCACGTTGGGGCTTGTGACGCCGTCACCTTCTGTGCACTTTTAGGGTCTCTTGAGATTTTGTTGTTTTCCGCACTTTTTCACTCCGAAAACGCCCGAAAATGCTTCTTTTGTGATTTTCTCCTCAAAAGTACCTAAAATGAGAAAAGAAACGACTTTGGGTGAAATCCGATCAAATAATATA
>LBNU01020395.1:89450-100372 GCA_014162995.1 Artemisia annua | reverse complement strand
GGTTTTTATATTAAATGAGCTAAAATGCCAATTTTGCCCTCCCTTTGTTATTTTTTGATTTGATCTTAGCCATTAGATGAAAGGTGGATGGATGGTTGAGATTGACTTATTTGTTTTTTAAGTGATACTTGTTTTGCATAGATCTCACCTCTAGTTGTAATATGCTTTTTTAAGTCAACGCTCTTTTAGTGCCATGTGAACTCATTCCTTATGGATAAGTATCTTTTTCAATTTCTGACTGTTATGGCTGACGTTAACAATAATCATTCCCATTTCATCAAACCGATACGGATCTCTCTCATTCAACTATTCATGCAATACAAAACAAGAGTTGTAGTCTTGTAGATTGCTAGGCCAACTCCCGAACTAGTGGATGTAAAGTTGACTTTGAGTGCTAAAATACTTGGCTCGTCACAAATTAAGAGAGCTAGGTTATCGGCCCGCCATGTTTATCCAATAACATTTCTATAACACAAAACCAAAATAACACCCTCTCAATAAAATTCCTATAACATACCACGAAAAAACCCTACTTATTACACTTTTGCACTAAAAAAAACACCAACTCGCGTTACCACCATAACGTGGAGCGGATAACGCCCCACTCCGGTGCAAACATAACTTGGATAATGTCGTCGTCTTGTGGATTTCGGTGGCCCTATGCCATAACTACACGAAGGCCGCACTAAATACAAAAAGTAAACGTAAACAAAAATATCCATCAATAATACGTAAAGGGTATTACTAAGATTCCAAAAACATTGAAACAATGGTACTAAAAGAAATGGTTATAGCACATTTGGCACACCCTTCTAGCCAGCCTTTCATAACGACGCCTAGGGGAGAATGGTGTGTATAATATTTTTTTTTTTTTGAACGGCGAATTTATTAAAGAGAAACTAGCAAGATGCTAGAATTACAAATTGATCAAATATGGATTTTTAAGCCACTCATTCCAACTAAAAGAGGCTTTACATCTATACCTACACCAATAAAAAGAGCTAGAAAAAACGTTGTCCAGGATCATCGATTTTAAAGGGGCTTTATCGTCGAAAATGAGTTTGTTGCGATGAGTCCATAAAAACCACCAAAGGGTATAAAAGACCCCTTCGAGCAACACCTTGGATTTGGCCGGAAGCTGCAATTCGACCAACCATGAACACCAATCTTCGTATGAGTTGAGCTCAACATATGTAACATTCCACCATGAAAAGATTCAACGAACAAGCTGCCTGGATGTATTACATCTGAAGAAAAGGTGCTCCGTTGTCTCCACACCTGAATCACATATAGGACACGAAATTGAGTGAATGTCAATACCTCGTCGAGAGATATTAAACCTTGTAGGAATAGCATCCATCTTGATTTTCCAAGCAAGGATATCGACTTTGATTGGAACAAATTTAACCCATCTCGTTCTTGAGCCGCAACTTTGAAAACATTTCGCATCAATTTCCTTTCTGATAGAAGCAACCGAGAATGCACCTGAGCTTTCCAAAGACCAAGTCCATCTATCAATCGTAGGCACAAGGTTTATCGTATTAATAAGATTCACCAGGTTGTCAAACTGTTCCTTTTCGGCTCCTCCCCTTACTGAACGACGGAAGGACGAGGCCAAACTAGGAGCATTCATCTTAGAACTGACATTAACCATCTTACAATTCTCTAATTCTTAAATCCGCGGAAACATGAGTTTGATAGGGCCTTTCCCGGACCAGTTATCATTCCAGAAAGAGGCTCGATCTCCGTTACCCAGCTTGAGATGAATATGGTCTAAAACGTTGATACCTTGGCGTCTCAATATTTGAACTTCGTTAACAATAGCTGTCCAACATGTCCTACGGCCGACGGAACCTACCTTTCCCAACCTCCCATCTTCACCATGGATAGCCTTAATAATATTAACCCATAAAGAGTTTTCCTGATGAAAGAATCTCCACACCCATTTTAACATAAGACCCCTATTTAAAGCATAGAGACTAGAAACCCCAAGACCTCCATTAGCCTTATCAGTCAGCACATTATCCCATTTTGTCCATTTGGCTTTATGACTACCAATCACGTGTCCATTAAAAAATGATTACGAATATTTTCCAGCGTATGAAGTACACTAGTCGGAACTCTGAAAATGGACATATGGAAAATCATAATCGAGCCAAGAACCGATTTCAGCAAGGTAAAACGACCTCCTATAGATAAAGCATTCATTTTCCACTTGGAAAGACAGGATTTCACCTTATCAATGACATCTTTCCACTCTTCGATCCGAGACATAAGACCTCCAACCTTGGTGCCCAAATACATAAACGGGCTAGAAAGGACAAGGCAGCCAAGTTTGATAGCCGCTTGTTTCACTTTATCATTTTCAACGTGGACTCCCATAATCTTGCTTTTGCTCATGTTGATCCTAAGACCCGAAGCGCAATAAAAACATTCTAAGACATGCATTAAGGTATTAATATTCTTGTCATTCCACTTTCCTATGAACACCGCGTCATCCGCATAAAACATGTGAGATAAGTTGACCGATTGACTAAGTTTAATACCCGAGAACATACCAGCATCTACAACCCTTTGAAAAGAAATATGCAGACTCTCCATAATAAGGATAAACAAAAAAGGGGATAGTGGATCACCTTGCTTTAAACCCTTGAAGAATTGAAATTCTTCTGTGGGACTTCCATTAATAAGAATCGAGCCTCTCGAAGATTTTAAGCATATCTGAATCCAGTTGCGCCATTTTCTCCCGAAACCAAACTTGTGTAAAATATCGTCCAAGAAATCCCAACGAACAGAATCGAATGCTTTCTCAAAGTCTACCTTGAAAATCATCATTTGTTTCTTCTTATGTTTACACCATTGAAGAACCTCGTTAAGAATGAAAGGGCCATCTAAAATTTGTCGGCCCGAAATAAAGGCAGATTGAACTTCGTGAACAATGTCCCCTAAAACCCCAACGAGCCGATTAGCCAAAACTTTTGCGATAATCTTGTAAACACTGCCAATGAGACTAATAGGTCTAAAGTCTTTGACCATGTTAGCATCATGAATTTTAGGAATCAAAGCTATCAAAGAAAAGTTACAACCTTTAGGAATGTCCGCATACATGAAAAAGTAATTAACAGCCTCAAACACATCTTTCTCAATCAAGGACCAAAACCGACGATAAAATCCAAAAGAAAACCCATCCGGTCATGGAGCTTTGTCCGTACCACAATCCCAAACTGCTCTTTTCAACTCTTCCTTAGATACTGCTCTTTCTAAATCCTCTTTCTGCTCCATTGACAATGAATTCGGAAACAACATATCAACAGTAGCACGATTGTCCAAAGGTTTATCAAATCGAGAACGAAAGTGTTGAAAGAACTCGCATTTGACATCTTTTGGATCTTCCTGCCACACACCGTCATCCATAACTCCATGAATATTCATTTGATTTCTCTTTTATTTAATATACCATGAAAAAATCTAGAATTCTCATCTCCTTCGATGGCCCACTTGATCTTGGTATTTTGAACCATGTCCATAGAATTCATCTTCTCAATGTGTTGTAATTCGTTGATCAGCTCTGTTCTTTTTTGGGCCACAATATCATTCCCATTCCCATTATCAATATCTAAATCCAGCAGACGAAGTTCCTCCTTGTAGCGAATGCTCAAGCCTTTACTAGTTTGTCTAGTTTGTTTAGACCATACCCGGATTTTTTCTTTGACATATTTCAGCTTGCCCATCAGATTTCGAATACCATTGGACGAATTCACAGGAGCATTTTGCCAACCATCCATGACGACTTTATTAAATCCTTCCGGCTCAAACGAGTGATGAAAGAAGCGAAAAGGAGTAGGCCCAAAGTCATGGGATAATTCAAGAAGGAGAATGGGCCGGTGGTCAGAAATATACCTATCCAAAGTTATTGCAGAGATATGGGGACACACATTAATTAATCTCTCCGAAACAAGAAATCTATCAAGTTTGCTCATTTTAGTGGCGGATTTATGAAACCAAGTATAGGCACATCCTCCTAACTTTACCTCCACAAGGCCCGCTGAAGCAATAAAGGAGTTAAACTCATTAGCACCTTGGATGTTGAAGTTGGTCCCAAATCTATCTGATTTAAGACGAACCTCATTAAAATCTCCCAACATAATCACCTCCCCGTCCCACCTGTTAACCGTAAGAGCCAAGTAATCCCATAGAATGCGTTTATCTCTCATGTCATGAGGGGCGTATACCGCAAAATCGGAAGGTTAGTTACATTTTTAAGCCAATCTCCGCGAATAATGACAAAGTAGTCCGAAATCGTATGTGAACATTTCCTAAACGAATTTGGATCCCACACACATAAAATTCCTCCAGAGTTACCAACCGAATTGCTATGGTTAAATTCAAACGCATAGTTGCCCCAACAGCTCCTAACACATCGAATGTCCATATTTTCCATCTTAGTTTCTTGAATAGCCAAAAAATCACTTTATTATTGATGCATAACTCCCTTAGCCAATCTTTCTTGGCCTTTTGGGCGAGGCCTTGAATGTTAAGGGATAAAAAATTCATCGTTGACCCATCGACGCTCCTTGAGATTTAACAATCTCGGAAAAGTTTGTAACACACCCCTCCATGTTGTATCCCATTGTCTGACCAACATTAACAACTTCCTCCAGCAAGCATAAGAATGAACCACCCGTGCGAGGTACTTCTGATTTTTTGAATATCCCGGTACGAACAGAATCAGGAGAGTCATTCTTTGAATTCCCATTATCAGTATCTCCAGCTTTTCCAAGATTAGGTGTTTCCAGGTTCTGACTTTGCAAGTTATCACCATCGCATCCCTTGTCGTCATCCACAACAGAAGGTGTGAAGCCGGGAGGATATTTGAGACTATTAACATCCTCATTCGACTTCTCGTTACTAACATTACCTTGCTGATTTAATAGAGGATAGATATTAAAAGGGTCCTCTGACTCTTTCTCCTTTGGCCCAGTTGAATCATTGAAGATTGTTTCAGAAATCCCTTCCTCCTCGTTGCTATCGGCATTGCTTACATCTTCATGAGTCTTATCGATACTTTCCAGATAATCATCGTCCAAATGCTCATCCTCATCATCTTCTTCTAAAAATTCTGGCACCCATCCAGAGACTTCTTTGACCCAGATCCAATACACCTTACCTCGAAAAATCATCTTAAAGGTTTCAAATATTTTTGTATAGATTTTCGTGGATAAACACAACCTTTTTGAATGTAAACAACGTTCTTCCTGATCGTCTACATCTAATAAGTTACCCCATTTGGCGGCAAGCCTTTTGAACGTGTTACTAGACCAAAGCTTAAAGGGAATGCCTTCCACCTCCACCCAAACAATACGTCCATCAGGAATGAAATCAACGGAAGCTTGTCTCAGTTCGGAGAACCAAGAGCCCACCCCAACATTACCAAGGAAGAGATCTTTAGAAGCAACGGATCCAAACTCCAACAGAACCCATAATCCCATAATTCACCCATATAACGAACACTTAGGTCGATAAAGCCTTCATTAGCGAGTGCCATCTTAAGATTGGTTAAGGAAGCAAATTCTTTGACCCTACCTATCAACGCATTAGAAACGTCCTTAGAGTTTAAACAATCATCGTCTAAAACAATTACAGGAGCGGAATCGAATTCTGCATAATCGGACATGGACTTAGACTTGACCACATTAGCAAAAGTCTTGTCATTACCCAAAGTCTTGTCATTACCCAACGCCCCGTCCTCCTTACGAGAGGTCTTGCCCACATTCCTGTTAGTCACATTTAGATTTTTTACATATGGCTTATTATTGTTCCACGGGATTCTCTGAAACCTTGCCAAGTTTGCTTGGAACTTTGACCGACCAACCCAAATTGTGCACAGGTTATTTACCAGCCTCTCGATACTGAAAACATTGATAAAGCGAACAAAACCAAACCGTTTGCCTTCTTTCGATCTCTTATCAGGAATGTACGAGTCAACCACATGACCATATTTATTGCAAGCATGGAACAGGTCCTTGGCGGAGAAAGATTCCGGAAGATTTGATACATTAATCGATGTCGAGATCTTGGCCACATCGTCTTCTTTAGTCCTGTAGCCATGTTTCTTTCCCGAAACCTCATGCCAAGCATCAACTCCCATGATTAACAACCAACCGAAATAAAGACATTTGGATTGAAGGGAGATCACAAAACAAAAAACTACAGCCTAATGAATCCTATCAGAAACCTACTATTACTATCACGTCGAATCGAATAACAATAAATTAAAGAAGGGAACGATGATAATGACTTCCCCCACGGGAACGGGGAAGTGACATCAACATGAACCACACATCAATAATCGATCGTTATGCAATGAATGGTGAGGATCAGTAGGATTAAACATGGTGGCTGATGCGGTCATCAATGGAGGCGGCGGCTTCTAGGGTTTTTTTAGTGGAGGAAAAAATAAGTTTTTTGTTTTTAGATTTGTTGGATAGTTATAGCAAGATATCGATGTTTAGAATGGCGTGTATAACATGGGAATAACTAGATTGCATTGTGCCATGAAGTATGTCTTGTTTAACTGTTACTATCATTTGTGCACATGTGCATTCACATAATTACGGTTATCTAGTATAGTCAAGTTGAAATTTAAAGGATCAAATCTAAGATGCACAAACAGAATTTGAGTTAAGGGGACCTAATCTTTTTTTCTTCGTGAAATGGTAAAGAGAAAAAAATAGTAATATCCAAAATGAACAATAAGAAAATTCTTTTTAAGAAAGTAAACTCACTAAAAAAACAACATATTAGTTATTTTTTCTCCAAAGTTGATTCTCAATTATCTTTTCTAATGCCAGTTAAGTATTAGTCCATTGTGTTACGCAGCAGGAGTAACATTTTAGTGGTAAAAAGGTGGTTAAGAAGAAGCTACTACGCCATAAGTTTGCATCTAAAGAACTAAGTTAGTATAATATTGCGCGTAATAAACCATGTAAGTTGGAGTTTTTTGAATGAGTATAGTATTTTTAAAAAGTATTTAACAAAATATGTACTTCTTAAACTATTTAAATTAATATGTAGTTATCTTTTTTTCTTTTTTTAATTTCTACAAAATCATAAAATCTCATGACACATGAGTTTTTATGAGCAGCAAACCCTCCTTTGATCCTTTCCATCATCTGTTTGTTGTCGATCAAATCCATAAAAAGAAACGCTCCACAAGATGAATAAAACTCAGCCATCGTCTTCATCTCGATGTTGTCAGTTCCTACATCTGTGTCATTGTCGACTCCGTCATCGGTGACACTCATGGTGTGCGGCGACATAATTCTGACATCATCACTAGCTAGGAGAAACCGAGCAAAAAGAATGTAATATTTTGATAAATGAGGTGATTTAATGTTAGTTCGATTGGCTTCCTTTAGGGCACTTCTGATGCATTCACGAACGTAGGATACTTCCGATCCGTAAGAACTTTGCGATAACAATGGTTTTTATATTCTTCCTTAAGTAGTTATGTTATTGGGTTTCATTTAATCTTTTGATAGTGGCAGTCCTCTAAGGGCTCTTCCCAATATGCCGGAATCGTGTTGTACGAGTCATCAAGTGAAGACTTGATATTCTTCCGAGTGATGGCGTCATAATCATGTCATACATCATCACTCTCACCAGTAAAAGAGTCATCGATGACAAGGATGAACAAATGCCGATATGCTAATGAAGACGATGGTTGCTACAAAAAAAACTAACTTTCATGGGAATTCATGAGTTCTTTTTAATTTATTTAAAAAAATAAAAAATAAATATTATGTTAATTACTTTTAAAAGTGCGTATTTTGTTAATTACTTTTCTAGATTACTATATTTATGTAAAAAACTCATGTAAGTTGTGCATTTAAAATAAGTTGAACCCATCTATAATTATTATAACTCTATGTTGTCTATTTCACGCAGCTTGTGCGTTTCAAGTAGTAAGTCTGTTATCTTATCCAAACTAGTGTCGTATCAAGTATCTACTTAATTTTTTAAACGTCGCATCAAGCATTTACTTATTTTATTCACGCTATTTTATCGACACCGTCTATAAAAAAGTGCACCACCAAATGTAGCTGCTATTCTGCACTCTGCACCACCAAACTAGTGGAGAAAAAGAGGGTTCCCGCGTGTTGGTGGCACCACGGGTGGTCGACGACCACCTATTACCTCTAGTCTTATTGAGATTGAATCCAAAGAGACCTCAACATTAAAACAGATAACTCTTCACCATCTAATGTATAAAACTTAAAATACGTAAAATCTAGGGCTGAGCATCGGGACGATCCCGACCCGTCCCGACCCGATCCCGAATCCCGACAAGCCGGAAAAACCAAACCGAGTCCCGACCCGATTAAGCTCGGTTCGGGATCGGGATAGTCGGGACGGGACGGGATCGGTCGGTTTTCTCGGTTTTCTTTGTTATTTTTCGGTTTTCGGCCCGTCCCGACCCGATCCCGACTATCCCGAATCCCGACAAGCCGGAAAACCCAAACCGAGTCCCGACCCGTTTGAGATCGNNCATGTAAGTTGTGCATTTAAAATAAGTTGAACCCATCTATAATTATTATAACTCTATGTTGTCTATTTCACGCAGCTTGTGCGTTTCAAGTAGTAAGTCTGTTATCTTATCCAAACTAGTGTCGTATCAAGTATCTACTTAATTTTTTAAACGTCGCATCAAGCATTTACTTATTTTATTCACGCTATTTTATCGACACCGTCTATAAAAAAGTGCACCACCAAATGTAGCTGCTATTCTGCACTCTGCACCACCAAACTAGTGGAGAAAAAGAGGGTTCCCGCGTGTTGGTGGCACCACGGGTGGTCGACGACCACCTATTACCTCTAGTCTTATTGAGATTGAATCCAAAGAGACCTCAACATTAAAACAGATAACTCTTCACCATCTAATGTATAAAACTTAAAATACGTAAAATCTAGGGCTGAGCATCGGGACGATCCCGACCCGTCCCGACCCGATCCCGAATCCCGACAAGCCGGAAAAACCAAACCGAGTCCCGACCCGATTAAGCTCGGTTCGGGATCGGGATAGTCGGGACGGGACGGGATCGGTCGGTTTTCTCGGTTTTCTTTGTTATTTTTCGGTTTTCGGCCCGTCCCGACCCGATCTCGACTATCCCGAATCCCGACAAGCCGGAAAACCCAAACCGAGTCCCGACCCGTTTGAGATCGGTTCGGGATCGGGACAGGATTCGGGACTCGGGCGGTTTTGCTCAGCCCTAGTAAAATCCTATGCATTTCAGAACTTCTAAAATTAAGAACTCCAGCTGACTGGCTAAACTTTATAGGCCCGCATATTGTTTTTCTCTATCAAAAGCCCCGAATATGTATATAGAGTTTATCCCCAAATTCTTGTAGTTTTCGAGTGGTCACTTCAGTTGACATTTGTAATTTGTTACCCATCAAGATCAAAAGCTACAATACTCATCCGTAACTATTAACTAGACTATTTTGGTTCCTTTTAGTGCTTATGTGTCTTGTACTGTGGCAGTAAAATTCATCTTTACACTATGTAACAATTAACTTTTCTCAGAATCAAGTTCACATGTCTACGTTTTGTTTTGCTAGGCTTGTAGGATCGGTATCTTTTTTACTAGCATGTACAAAGTAAACATGTAAACATCTGCATTTTTTTTGTTATCTTCCTCCTTTGTGAGGCTTTTAGTAATAAAAAGCTTGGCCGTTCAAAAAAAACAAAGTAAACATGTAAACAAATAATGTTTTTCATGTTCAAGTTATTCAAGTGTACGAATCTTTGACTTAAATGTACGCGGGCTAACCGAAACCGAGTTATTCATGTTACCATTTTCGATTATTTCGTATGTAGCTAGTGAGTTTTGAACCTAATAATGGCTGTTGTGATAACATTAAGAGCCCGTTTGGTTGAGGGGTGTTGAATGAAAGAATGAAATGAATGATACATTTTGTTGTTTGGTTGTTTAAGGGTTCACTACAATGGAATAAAAAACTAAGTTGATACCCATAGATCCATTCCCCTTTTGTTATTTTTTTTGTCTTCTACTTTTTTCTAGTAATGGTCTCAACCAATTATAATATATTTATTTTATATTTTAAAATTAATAATTTCAATTTTAATATGTATTTGAAATTTTAAAACAAATATCAATTAAATCAATCAATCATTTTCTCTCTCCTCTTTTTCTTTTAAATCATTCCAAATCAAATCCAATTGTAAACCCACTTACAAACCAAACGGGCCCTAAATATCTTACCACTATAATAGTTTGTTAATATTGACTTTGATTTAGAACCATGTAATTTTTTATGTTATTTTATTCTACTGTAATTAGTACCTTTTGTAGCGACAACTAAAATTATAGTACAACTTCTTAAAACAAATTGTATTGTTACTTGTATCTTTCCCACTATATTATTCGGCATCTATTTACTTCGCTTATATATTTATATGCGCTTAAAGTTTATACTAAAGAAAGTGTTAAATTGTAGTTAATTTAATTAACGATAAATGTCTAGAATCGAACACGAGACCTCGGGATTGCACACGATACAAATGAGTATTAAGGAAAAATAATAAATGTATTTTATATATTTATTATTAGACACAAGAATATAACGACCGTTAGTGTTTTCCGTTAAATGACTAACGACCGTTAGACGAAATAAGGAAAGAAGGGATTGTGTATTTTTTGGAAACAAGAAAAGGATCTAGAACCCTCCTTGGGGTTGTGGGTCGGCCGAACAAAGCAAGAAGGGCACCAAGCCCTTGCTTGGGCTCCAAGTTTTGTTTCCCTATAAATACAAATCAAAGGGTTATTGGTTTCTCACCTTTTGTGCACACACACAATACCCTAAAGTTCTTCTTTTCCTTCTTGTCTCCAAAACCGGTCGAT
>LBNU01020395.1:71886-87097 GCA_014162995.1 Artemisia annua | reverse complement strand
TTATCAAGAGATCGAATAACAAAAAGGTAAGGGGTTATTCATTGATCTACATAAACCCTAATTAGGGTTCATCACTTGTTCAATCCCTAATCAAGAAGTGCAATTGAGGTATGTTTTCTATTTAGTTTTGGTTAATAATTATATGTTATACTTGATCCTATTGCTTCCGCTATTATGTGCTACTTTGATATAATTATTATATGAATGTCATGATATAAAAATTCTAACAGAAAGACCGTCATATTCCAAGGTATTACAGTAAATGCCACATCACATTCTCATGCATGCTTTAACAAACTTAGTGCGCATGTTGTCGCGGATAAGTAGTGCCAACAAGAAAAACTTGACATGTCATGACACCTCTTGCTCTAGGGTGTTTGTTTAAACTTATATATTTGATTTTGAGTTTATTCGATTTTGACTTATATTTACAATTTCTAAATTATTCGACTTATTAAGAAGCCTATAGGCTGATGTACATTTACTATATCACAATAAAATATAAGTTCAAATAAAATATAAGTTCAAAGATCTTAAAGTAAGCTTAAAATTCTAGTTTATGAACTTAATTCGAAATCAAATAAGCTAAAAATACTTAAATAAACACCCATAATCATTCACTACCAAACACTATTATTTCAGTCTTTATGTCTTATAGATGGTCATACCAAAAAGTCTTTGGTACAACGGTATCCGTAAAAAAGCCAAGTTCTCGACTAAGGGCATGTTTGGCAAAGGTAATTGTTGCTGGAACTGAAGATGGTGCTAGAGATGGAGAAAAAAAAGATTATTTTTATAAGCTATATGAAGTAGCATTTAATTTTTATAAAGTTTTTTTTATAATATTTTATAATTCTGTATGCCAAAGAAAAATTATTATTCAAGTAGCTTATGTGCCAAATATGCCCTAAAAGGCTAAAAGATCATGAATTTAAGTCTCGTTGAAGGAAAACGAGCGGGGTAGCCCGCGCGTTGCCGCGGGAGTGTTTGGTATATGAGATCGGTACGCGCGTTGTTGCGAGAATATCGTGTTGTAATAATAAGATACGAAACTATATGCAATCAATTATTCACACATTAATTTATTTATCCAAGTTAAGTGTACATACATAAAGAAAGTAATTCTTATTACATGCTAAGAAAGGATCTTCTATACAAAATTAAGCTACTCAAACAATTGCAACATTTCAAGAAAAAATCATTTCTTTTTTATCTGTGTGTAGTATCTGTTGAAGCTTGCAAGAAAACATCAAATTACAAAACAAATTCTTGGGATGCATGCATTGGAGTCTGAATAAAATAAATTCATTTCTTATTTATCTACAAACTATAGCTCCCTGCAGATAGACAAATAACAAATGGTTACACTCACAGCTTTCATCATAAAACTGACATTTGATACTACAGAACTCACTTTTTCTTGCTCTGGGATAACACAATGGTTTGTGAATAGGGAAAAATGTAGCCTTGAAATTAGCTGCTACATGTTTATGTTTTGCACCACTCATTGCGATTCCTAAGTAGCAATAACTCTGCAGGGGATGTGCTAAAGATAAAAAGTATGAATACAACATTCACCTTAGAACAAATGATCACATAACGGAAAACATCGATAAAAAAATCATGCGTCGTAATATTTCACATAATTACAGTGCATTCCAAGGTGTTTATGTGGGCTTCTCATCTCAGTTACATGTCTTTATATGTTGCACTATACTTACCAAAGGGATGTTTGGGGATATCTTATTCAAACTACTTATCTGAGTATCTGGGAGCGTAATAAGGTGTTTTACATAAGGAGTTTAAAGTTGCCTTTTTTATTTTTTTAAAAAAGCAATACGCAAATAAACAATTTTAACAATCAATCCCAAACACTCTGAAAGTCCTTTTAGTGGAACACGACTTAGTGGCTTTTGTAACATGTTTACACATGTTGTATTATACGTTATTATAGTAATGGATTAACTAAAGAATATGATTCTTGTCTGGAAGTTCTATGCGTAAAAAATACATGTTGGGTGACTTACAACCCGTTTGACCCATTTCCTTTTAAGATAATTATAGTCGACCTTTCTCATTTGACCCGTTATAGAAAACATCAACCCATCCATTAAATTTTTCAAACTTAACTGAAAACAAACAAAATTCAAATTAATAAAGAGTCCTAACCTCATTTTTATGCCAATGAAAAGAAGCTTGTATCAACCGAAACCTAAGAACCTGTGGAATGACATATAAGGTTGAAGGTTTGTTAGCAGTTTCTCCCGATTCCATAACTTTATTTTTGACTTTGGTGCCATTTTCAATTGCGATTATGGAATTGACAACTTTACCTTTCACGGTATCCCATGAGAACTCTAAGGTAAACTTGATCTCCTTGTCCTTCTTCGTGGCACTGCACTTTTTAAAACAAAACAAAATAGATAGAACATATCTGAGAAATAATAGTCATTGATTGAATACAAAAACAATATAATGTTTCCTTCTGGTACCTTGATTACCTAACAGAAATGAGAAATAACAAAAAATTTAAAAAATAACGAGAGAAAAAATAAGTTTTTGGATCGAATGGAACAAAAAACAAAGTCTACACCTTCTTCTAGCGATTGATACCACTTGTTAGGTCACCATTTTGTAAACACAAGTATATATTTGTTAAGAAAAGAGATGAGAAATAGAGATGGTTGATCTTATATGATATGAGAAATGAATTTGAAAGAGTTTAGGTAAGATATCAATAAAACCAACAAAGATAAGTGTTACATTTGAGTTCTATTTATAGGCAAGGACTAGGGCAACACTCCCTTCCTTCCTTTTCATTGATGGCGTGGGCTTGGAGGCCTTATGGGCCTAATGGACCAAGCTTTTAAACTTAAACATAATAAATAAACATAACTTAGCAACCTATGATTATTACAAATGACCGAGACTTGATAAATAACGTGAAACGTGATCCTAACAGAGGTGATTCGGACAACGGTATTGGTTTTATGTCTGAGATAGAGTTAACTATTGCTCGTCGTGGACTTAAGGGTTTCTTTTGTTTTTCAATGAGATAGTCAACCTTTTTTTCAAGTTCACAAAAGCTTTCCTCGGAGAGTTGAATAGCCTTTTCTGGCGACGAAATTGCCTTGACAGCCAAGTTTACAACATGAGCAGTTTCCCATACTTCATTATTGTGGAATGCAAGTTCATCGATGATTTCCCATGATTCCTCGGCGTTTCTGTCACGCAATCTGCCCCTGGCGGCTCGATCAATGGCACGCTTGGTATGGTAGTCGACATGGTCATAGAAGATTTGGATTTGGAGCCAAATATCTATACCATGATGAGGGACTCTTTGAAGTAAGTCCTTGAAACGAGTCCATGCTTCGTAAAGAGTTTCACCTTGACATTGTTGGAACATCAACATGTCATTCCTTAACTTTGTGGTTCTCCTCGGTGGGAAAAATTGAGCAAGGAAACGAGATGTGAGATCATCCCAAGATGTGATGGATCCTGCGGGTAAAAGCTCAAGCCATTGACTAGCTTGGTCACATAGAGAGAATTAGAAGAGACGCAATCGGGTCGTCTCTCGAGTGTTAACATCAAGGTCTATGGAATCTAAGATTTTGAGGAAATCCTTGAGATGTTGGTTTGGATCTTCGGAATGAAGTCCATGGAATGCACATCTGCTTTGGACCAATCGGATGATGTCGGATCGCAAGGGAGATACATTGGCTCTTTGAGTGAGCTCAATGGTGTTTCGATAGCCTTGATGGCTAGGACGGGAGTACTCTCCTAAAGTGCGGGCTTTAGGAGGTTGGTTTTGTTGTGGTGGGTTGACAGGATCAAAGATATTACCTCCTTCCATGATGGCGGATGGTAATGGTTACGAACAAAGAAACGAAGAAAAAAGATAGACTAAAGAAAACCTATAAAAACAAAATAAAAATCTCACTAGAAAGGAATCTAGTGAGTAGACCTAATAAAAAATAAATTCCAACCTAAGCAATAACTATTCCCCGGCAGCGGCGCCAAAAAACTTGATGCGTGGATTGCGTCTACGCAAAAGGTTTTACTTCTCAAGGGATCTTGAGAAGCTTGCAATCCCCACCAGGCAGTGTACCTGACCGATGTAGTATAGTTTAGTGGCAAGTACCGGGGGATTGATCGTTCTACTTGGGGAATAGTGTTCGTTAGGATTGAAATGAATTAAACTAGGTCTAGCGGTGAGGGATGATTCTTTTTGTATTTTTATGTTTTAAGGAAAGCAAGTAAAAATCTCGGGTATTGGAAGAGTGGGCGGAATTAGTTGCTAGTCAACTAACCCAAAAAACTACAAATGCAAGAAAAATAAAATGACAAGAAAGTAAATGAGAGACTTCTAATATGGAGACAAACGTGTTTACTTAGGTTTCCTTACTCCCTAGTTATCTTTTATTAATTGATAGGTTTGCTACAATTGCGTGGATGCCGGGTTTTAGTCTTTTATTAACATTCGTTGGGGCGTGTACAATCTTCCCCAACTCTATAAGCTCTTATCTCCTCCTACAATGACGCGTAAAGTGCCCATATCATAGGGATTATAAACAGTGGCTTATGCATTAAGTTTAACCAATTAGCCGTAGTACACATCCGAATTATGTTTCTTAAGACGTTCAAGAATGTTACCATTTGGAGTATTGCCAGTTTTCTTAAGCCTAACATCGATAAACATCCACCCACAACAATCAATAGCAAACCAACCAATGAATAATCAATAACTAGGTTTCATTATTCCTAAGCAAACATAAACAAACCTAGCCTAGCATGTTAAAGGAAAGAAAAGCATACGATATAATCAAACAACACATAGACAAATTGAATGATTAAAGGATAACTTATCTTCAATTAAACATGGAAGAAAAGAGGGTTTGAAACCTCAAAATAGCTGCAAAAGTCGACTAGGGTTCGTACCTTAAGTTCCTACCAAAAGTCCTCTCTTAATGAATGAAAAATCCTAGAATATATATAGAATTTACAATCTGACGGCGTTACCCTTTAGGTCGTGACGCCGTCACCTCGCCGTGATTAGGGTTTCTTGATTGCCTAGATCCACTTCTGACGCCGTCTGGTTGGAATTGGTTCTGGGGCGTTTCTCTTTGTCATAAAGCATGACGGCCTTGGTGAAATAACACGTGACGCCGTCACGTGTAAATGCTTCAAAAACTTTCTGGCCCGTCAAGTGTAAAATCATCCACCTCTTCTTCAATGAGTGACGGCGTCACCTTGTAGTGCTTGACGCCGTCAGGTACTGTTTCCAGCTTGGATTCTTGACTTTGTCATTTTCTTCACTTTTATGCTCCAAAAACGTCTAAAATGCTTCCTTTTCCAAAATTCCTCTTCAAAGTACCTAAATTAACAAAAGAAACGATTTAAAGCAATATTTGATCATATATTCATGACTTAGGGCTTAAATGACCCCTTAAAATCGTGAAACTTTTTGTCTCATCATGTATGAACAATACGAGTTCACACGATGCTAAGTTAACAAGTCTTGCAACGTTTATGTTGAAACTTGTAGAACTTTCGGATGCACTTGTGATCTTCTTGCTACAAAAGAATCTCACAAATATGAAGTATGAATGTTGTAAATATGATTGTAAGCATGCTATAAATATGATTGTAAGTGATGAGTAAAACTCAAAGTGTGAGTTGGATGAGAGTATGTATGCTGTAAATATGATTGTAAGTGATGAGTAAAACTCAAAGTGTAAGTTGCTATTTATAGGCAAACTGCCTGAGCAACCCACGAAATTGGCGGAACCCTTTTGAGGGTTCCATCCATGTTGAGATTTGGTTCTGCCAGGTCTGACAGTGGAGATCACTAAATCTCTTTCCAAATCTAACCAAAATATTCACAAGATCTTCTAAAGTCAACTATGAGATTCTTGTGTGTAAATCTAAACAAATATATCATATATCTTACAAAGATCCTTTGATAAGACATGGATGATGCAAGGCATGATGTAAATGAATATTTCCATTTTTAGATTATTACGAGCGGGATAGCCCGCGCGTTGCCGCGGGAGTGCTTGGTATATGAGATTGGTCCACGCGTTGTTGCGTGAATGTCGTGTTGTTATAATAAGATATGAAAACTATATACAGTCAATCACTCTACCACTGAGCTATCGACCCTTTGTTGTTATATCTCATACATTAATTTATTTATCCAAGTTAAGTACATACATAAAGCAAGTAATTCTTATTACATGCTAAGAAAGGTTCTTCTATACAAAATTAAGCTACCCAAATAGTTGCAACATTTCAAGAAAAATTCATTTCTTTTTTTATCTGTGTGTAGTATATGTTGAAGCTTGCAAGAAAATATAAAATTACAAAACAAATTCTTGGGCTGCAAGCATTGGAGTCTGAATAAAATAAATTCATTTCTTTTTTATCTACAAACTACAACTCCCTGTAGATAGACAAATAACAAATGGTTACACACAGCTTTCATCATAAAACTGACATTTCAAACTACAGAACGCACTTTTTCTTGCTCTGGGATAACACAATGGTTTGTGAATAGGGAAATAATGTAGCCTTGAAATTAGTTGTTACAGTTTATGTTTTGCACTACTCATTGCGATTCCTAAGTTGCAACAACTTTGCAGGGGATGATAAAGACAAAAATTATGAATACAACATTTCACCTCAGAACAAATGATCACATAGCGGATTGTCAAACAATAATCTAAACGAAAAACATCGATAAAAAAATAATGCGTCGTAATATTTCACATAATTACAGTGCATTCCAAGGTGTTTATGTGGGCTTCTCATCTCAGTTACATGTGTTTATATGTTGCACTATACTTACCAAAGGGATGTTTGGGGATATCTTATTCATACTACTTATCTGAGTATCTGTGAACGTAATAAGGTGTTTTACGTAAGGCATTTAAAGTTGCTTTTGTTGCTTTTTATAAAAAGCAATAGGCAAATAAAAATTTTTAATGATCAATCCCAAACACTCTCAAAGTCCTTTTAGTGGAACACGACGTAGTGACTTTTGTAACGTGTATACACATGTTGTACTATACGTTATTATATTAATAGATTAATTACAGAGTATGATACTACTCTGGAAGTTCTATGCATAAAAATACATGTTGGGTGACTTACGACCCGTTTGACCCATTTCCTTTTAAGATAATTATAGTCGACCTTTCTCATTTGACCCGTTATAGAAAACATCAACCCATCCATTAAATTTTTGAAACTCAAGTGAAAACAAACAAAAATCGAACTAATAAAGAGTACTAACCTCATTTTTATGCCAATGAAAAGAAGCTTATATCAACCGAAACTTAAGACCCTGTGGAATGGCATATAAGGTTGAAGGTTTGTTAGCAATTTCTCCCGATTCCATAACTTTATTTTTGAACTTGGTGCCATTTTCAATCGCGATTATGAAATCGACAACTTTACCTTTCACAGTATCCCATGAGAACTCTAAGGTAAACTTGATCTCCTTGTCCTTCTTCGTGGCATTGCACTTTTTAAAACAAAACAAAATAGAGAGAACAGATCTGAGAAATAATACTCACTGATTGAATACAAAAGCAATATAATGTTTCCTTCCGGTACCTTGATTACCTAACAGAAATGGGATTCCGTCATGAGCCACATCATCATTTAATTTGTTGCTTCTAGAAACTGTAAAAGGCCCATCAGCAGCTACAACTCCAGGTATGGAGACTTGCTATGAGTAGCACTTGAACACCCCGATTTCATCCCAATAATTGTGTATCAGCCCTCGTTTTAGCACCTAAACACCCCGATTTCAACCCCCAAACCTACCATTTCAGCCTCCAAACCCACACCTATTTGACCCCCAAACTCACGTATTTCAGCCTCGAAACCAGCCCATTTCAGGCCCTAAGCCCGCACGTTTCAACCCCCATTTTAGCACCCAGACGCACCGATTTAAACCCCAGTTTCAGCACCCAAAACCCACGCATTTCAGCTCCAAGTTCAGCCCCCAAATAAACCCATTTCAGCATCCAAGTGCACCTATTTCAGCACCCAAATCCACCCTTTTTCGGCCCGCGTTACAGCACCTAAACACCCCGGTTTCAGCCCCCCAAACGCACCCATTTCAGCCTCCAAACATGCATCAACAAATATCCCAACGGACCTAACTGTTTGCAAACTCGCTTATATGTGCGCTCCTGCAACAACACAGGTTCAATGTCATTTTTGGTGTCTTTTATTTTTGTTTCATCAGGCTGCAAACCAATGGCTGTTGCACCATACAGAATTAAATTAAAAGTGGGCACTATTGCAGAAAATGAGAGCCATTCAAGGTAACTTAAAACATATGAAATCAAAAAACTCTCGTGGTAGCCTACACCAACTGCATAGTAATAATAGTATAATACCATCTGTATATGCATGTATTTGGAATTTGAAGATTCACCCACCATGTTTAGCCATTGTCTAATGTATTCTTCTTGCCTCATGGTTTCTGATCCTGGGTCAACCTGTCATACAACGAACCGGTGTTATGTTACTGATTATATCTAACACAACATGAAAACCCACAAAAATAGGCGACACTTAAAAGTAAATACTATCAAAACAACAAACAAAAATTATACCTATCTCCGCAAACCGAGTCCCTGCATCTCCGAATCAACACCGTAAGTTACCTAATATGTAGATCAATATCCTGCATATTTTTTAAGTTTAATTAAACTCATAACCCTTAAAAAATAAGGTAAACCAAACACCCCCTAAAACCGTAACAAATTTGCAAAAAAATTATACTTCTCTCATTTGTAATATTTTTTGTTAATCTATATGTATGTTTACTGGGTAAAAAGTTATATGTGATAAATTTATATGTAATATAACAGTCTCAATATCTCTATGGGCACCAACACAGTCAGACATCATGTTTTGAGAATCAAATTATCGAGACTGTTATATGTGACATTTATCTCTATGGACACCAACACAATCAACATCATTATTAGGTTAAATTTATCAAAACCCAAAATTAAATCCAACCAATGCACAAAATCAAAACCCAATAATAACCCATACCAGAAATTCAATATGAAACCAAACCCACAATCCAATTTTAGTAATAATCACATAATGAATGGTAAACATACCTGTGATTTAAAATCGTCTAGTGAATGATCCACGTCCGGGTAAAACTTCTGGACACCTTTTTTTTAGCTCTCTTTCTTCTCTTGATTTTTTTTTTCTTTCAATCTAGTATCTCTTCTTGGCTGATAAAGATTAGGTGAAAGAGTTAGTACAAAAAGAGCATCAGAATCTAACTGAATAAAAGCAAAAATCATACAAAAAAATGCCACCAAGTAAAATTATCATCCAATAATCAAGAAATATTAACAAAATCTTGATTCGTCAAAAAGAATAAGCAAAACTGAAAATTAAGAAAATATACGAAAAGGGCTTGTTTACCTGGGGGAATTGTGGCAGAGCCGAGATGGGAGAATATTTGTGGGTTGATCATTTAGTGTGACTTGATGGATATTTTGGAGAGGAAGATTTGGGAGAGGGAGAAATTTAGATGGGAGAGCGAATGGAGGAGACTGGAAGATGCTAGAAGAGGGCGGGGTACTTTATTGGGCAAGAAAACGGAGAACGGAAGTGCTACAGTAGTTTAACGGATGAACAGTTGTTTGCACAGTGGTATTACAGGACTTCAACCAATAGAAAGGTGTTTTTTTAATAACGGAAAAACTGCCTTTTTAATATATTGGATAATGTGTGAGGTTGTGACCGTTACGATAAAGAAAAATGTTCACTTCTAATTTATACACTTAAAAATACAAGATCTTTTTAACCCATAGCAAATCAAAATACCAAAAAATAAAAAAGACACGTACCCATATTTCCCACACACACGCTACTCGTCCACCCACTACCCCCTTCCCACAAAACCGTTCCACTCCACTCCCCCTCTATAAAATCCCCCCATACCACCTTCTCTCTCCATTCCCAAAACTCTCACACACTAAACACACCTTCACTACGTGTTTTCAAAAAAATGGCAACAAACACCCAAACCACAACCGTCCCAACCGAAACAAAAACCGTCACATTCACAGCAACAAAGCCACAGCTCTTCGTTGAGTCCTCAAAGGTGGACGACGCCGTTTCGTTCTACAAAAACGCGTTTGGTGCTGAAGAAGTGACACGTGTCAACCATCCCAAGAGGAAAGCTGACCAGGATGCGCCCTTGGTTGTTNTTTTTTTTTTTTTTTTTTTTTTTGTTTTTTTGTTTTTTTTTTTAGCGTGTTACTATTAGTTTAGATTTGTGTATGTTAGTAAGCTATTTGTATGTTTGAAGGTTATATTTCGTTGTTATGATGTATAAGCTTATGTTAGTGTCGATAGATGACGTCAGCATTATTTTTTAGTTTTATCGTGGTTTTAGCGTGTTATTAGTTTAGATCTGCGTAAACATCGTGTTATATACAGTTTTTTGAAGGTTTTGTTGCTTTATCATGGCGTATATGTTTGATATTATATTAAAATATGATGTCAGCACCCATTTTTGAAGGTTTTTGTTACAGTTATGTTGCTTCGTTATGACGTATAAGTTCATTTTTGTGTTAATATAGAGGTTATGTGTTGTTATTAGTGGTTGTGTGACGGTTTTGTTGATTTATAGAGTTTATAAGTTCAGTTTTGGTTAATGTATTACGCAGATATATCGTGCTATTTGTTTGCTGTTTCGTATAGTTGTGATGATATTTGTTTAGTTATTAGCTGTTTGTGTGTTATTTTGTTGATTTGAGAGTGTTTATAAGTTCGTAAAATGGACACTATATGTTGTGTCATGTTATGATAATTTGTTTCTAGGTCAGTATATTTGTAAAGATGTTTATGAAATAGATGTTAGCTGTAGCTAAGATGCGCATAAAATACATGTATATTTGCTAAGATCTGCCTAAAGTTGATGTTATGCGACTATGAGTAGGTTGTTGTGGTTTTGTGTATATGATTTTGTTGATTTAATACTGTTTATAACTTTTTATTTGTGTAAAATTTGTTGTGGTAGATTATGCAAAACATGCCACAGGTTTGTTTTGTATTCTTATTCTTGTTAACATTTGTTTGAAATAGATGTTATGTTTTGGTTTTAGTGGTTTTGCTATATTTTTGCGGCTGTTTTCTATGTTTTTGAAGATCTGTATAACACACTGTAGATGTTTTATGAAGTTTATGGCAGCTTTGTTATGTTTTTGTTGCGTTAAAATGGTTTGTATGTTCATTTATAGGTGTATTTCTTGCGTAGATCATATAGTTTTGTGTGTGGATAATGTGTTCAATGAAATTGACTTGTTTTGTATCTTTGCTAAAATATCATTATCATATGAATTTTATTTGAAGTGTTTGTTGATTTAGCATGATTTGTAAGCTCATTTATATCTAAATATGTTGTATTGATAATGTTTTACTCCTATATGCTATCAGTTTGCACCTCTAAAATCTGTATAAATTAGATGTTTGTAAGCTCTAGTATTTATATTTCTGCCATTGTTCTTGTTGCGTAAACTATTGTATGCATATTGCTCTATGTTAAATGGCACTTGTTGTGTAATGATAAACCACACTTCTATCATATGGTTGCTGTTACAGATTGCAGATTGGAGTAGTTGTGTAGAAATTATGTTATCGTGATCAGTTTTCACCAAGTTGTTGCTGCATAAGATAATAAAAGGGTTCATGAAATTAAATAACTATCGAGTATTAGTAGAGTAATACTTTTTTCTTAGTCTTGATTGTCTATTAACAACTTTTTTTGCCAGTCAATATGGAATAGTGATGATGATTCCTTCATAAAAATAAGCAAAACTAGTTTATTGTTTTTTCATGGTTAAAGATGGATGATACTTTGCTTTATTCTAGCTACTTCTGTGGTCTAGTCAAGCTATTGAGTTTTGAGACATTATTTTATTAATTAAATTTGCTTTTTCTGCTACATGGTACATGAACAGTGCTAAGGAAATCGGTACGGGGATCGTGTTCTGGCTGGAGACAGAGGACATTGAAGCAGCTGTTGAAAAGGCTGTGAAAGCTGGTGCTGTAGCTGAAGGTGAATTGACTGAGGGTGAAGGCGCGTGTGATGCTGCTGCTGGGCGCGTGGGAAAAGTCAAGGACCCCTATGGCATAGTCTGGGTTTTCTGCACTCCTGCTCCTGCTAAGAAGACTGCTGACGTGGAAGCTTAGGAGCCGTTGGATGAATATGCATTACTTTGTCTGTTTTTAAGTAGCCAATGGAAGAATGACTTATGGTAGTCCTAGTTTCAGTAGTTTCTAGCCTTTTTATCAGTTTACTCTATTTTGGTATAGCCTGGAGGGCAATTATGGTGCTGTTTAACATCTTAATGGTTGCAATTTGAAATTTACATCTGAATTTCTGGTTTATATCGTTTGATAATAAGTATTTCACATAGTTGTTTAACACTTTAACAAAAACATACTCGTACTACATTTAAAAATAAATTCAAAAAAGTTTCATACGTAATGAAATTAACTGCTTGAAGTTGGACATTAGGTCATTAGCCATGATTGGTTTGGTTTACTAGTCTATGGGCATGTTTGGCAACAAGCGGTAGAGAGCGTTTAGGAGCGACAAGCGGTAAGCGGTTGAGTTTAAAATCTTGTTTGGCAACAAAGCGGTAAGAGTTTGCATAGGGTCTAACTGCTTCCAAATAAAAAGCTTGATGAGAAAGCGTTCCATTCTATTTGGCAGCGTTCTGTTTCTTAATTTACCTATATGCCCTCAACATAACGTTCACAAACCCACGTATCTTTAATGGGCTGAATATCATCGTCCCTCATACAAAACCCTAATCACCCTTATTGATCGATCTACATTCCACTGTCATCTGTAACGCCAAGTTCTCTTTAGCATCTCCATTCCACTGTCAAACACTTGTGATCACAAGTAAGTACCTCCATGATTCAATGATGCCTCTTAATATTATATTTTAATTTGTATAAATGTTTTGTTTGAATTTGTACGTGTTATAGTTATGTGTTTTGCCAGGTAAATATTATTTAGTTGATAAAGGATATCCTTTTAGAAAGGGATATTTGGTTCCATATCCAAAGACAAGATATCATAAATCGCAATTTGAAAATGTTCCGCCTAAGAACATGCAAGAGTCTTTCAATCGGTCTCATTCATCTCTACGAAGTGCTATTGAGAGATCATTTGGAATTTTGAAGAAACGATGGAAAATACTCACGAGAATGCCTAAATATAGTGAAGAAACTCAACATGATATAATTATCGCCGCATTTGCTTTGCATAACTACATTCGTAAAAATGACAAGGAAGACATGGTGTTTACTACGTTCGAACAACATCCAGATTACATGGGATGTGATGAACTTCGTGATGTTCGTGGCTCGGTTACAAATAATGAAGGTACTTCAAGTGGAACGTCTAATGAGATGAAAAAAATTCGTAATGATATTGCCACATTAATATGGAACGCACGTCGCAGATAAGTTACAGTTAGCGTATCATGGTGTTTATGTAATATCAAACATGTAAAAGTAATGAGTACCTTAGAAATAATAACTTTAGTATTTGTTCAATAATTTTTTTTAATCTGTATATGCCCTTTTTCGTAATTTTACTATTTATAATTACAGCTACTGCTACGTTACCAAACACATTTTTTAAAAAAACAGCTACTGCTCCTGCTTACTGCTACTGCTTACTGCTTACTGCTACTGCTTACTGCTACTGGTACTTGTCGCCAAACATACCCTATTACTTTGTTATCTTGCATAGTTTTGGTATGTGTAGTTTATTGTAGCAGGGTTATACTGTGTTTATTTTGCACGTCTTTGGTGCTATGTTTATGACATTACTGACGTTGCTATATATAGTTAGATATGACTTTTTCTTTTATTTGAATATTTACTTGTTTCATCTTCTTATGTAAAACTTCAATTTCAAAGCAGAATCTCCATCTTTTATACAAGCCTTTAACTTGTCAGTGATTTATTCCAAAATTTTGAAATTCTCAACTTTTGAAATATTGAACAAAACTTAAATAGAGACATAGGATACAATTTTCATTTCTCATATGTAATTTCTATCTACCACTAAATATCAATGAAAATGGTAACTCTATAGCTTAATGTGATGTTATTGATATAATGATTTAAAGCATCAGACATATGATTATTTTAAATATTGGTCATGGAATATCTTAATTCACATTTTATTTCTTAGTAACATGATCAGTGCTCTCACAATATAATATCAACTATGTTATGTTAAACTCGTTATCAGAAGATATTTGAACTAGTTCGCGTAGCCCATTAAACAGAAACAAAATAAGTGAACCAAATAGACCATCTTACATTCTTACTCACTGCTAGGTACAATTTAAATGGCCCATTTTTTTTTTCACACTTGACATGTTGCGACTTGCGAGTACATATTTACATGTATCTTTCAGTTTTCACCGGTTGATTTTGCGACGTACAAAAAAAAAAAAAAAAAAAACAAAAAAAAAAAAAAAAACAAAAAAAACAAGGAAAATTGTTATTGTTAATGCCAATTCAACACAAATGAATTCCCAGAATTCAAAAATATCTAGTTCTTTATTGTACCGAATTACTTAAATTTTGTAATTCAATGTAACATACTTATTATTCCGTACTTATGGTAAAACTAGAAATGACGTAACGAGAAAACATTTACGACTATCTTAAATAAAACACACGATAAATCACCTAACACCACAAGTCCGGAGTCATTGAACAAGTGACCGCTTGATCCTTCGTATTATGCTATAACTCACCCTCAGACGGCCGGGGTTACCATCGTGGCTCATGGAAACAAAAGTGAAACATCAAAATGACCACATATTTCCATTATCCTAACAACGAATAAGCATGTGTTGAAAGTGGTGATAAGCTAAAATCTTTGTTTAGTGATTCGGTGTATTGCATTTGGCTAAAAAGAAACAATAGGCTTTCAAGAAGACTTCGAGAAGGGTTCATCAAGTGTTCAAAACAATTGTGTCAACAACTAGAACGAAGTTAATGACTATCAAGATAAAGAATACACCTCAAGCGAACTAATTGAAGACTGTATGTAACATACATGGCATGATGTAAAACGGTTTATTGGTAGTTTAGTTGCTTGATTTGTTGTGCCATATATACT
>LBNU01020395.1:50102-60874 GCA_014162995.1 Artemisia annua | reverse complement strand
TACCGCGCAAACGATGCAAGCCACGCAGAAGATACAGGAAAGCTTGGACCAAAGTGGGAAGGACCCTATGATGTCATTGAAGCACTAGGGAAAGGCGCGTACAGGCTGCGTGACAAAGATGGCCAGGAGCTACAACGCACATGGAACATTTGCAATCTCAAGAGATGCTATCTTTAGGAAAGGCTACGGCCCAACACACGGACACCCTCGCACTTTAGTACGTGCCCAATAAATATCCGTGTATTTAAATTTTGTTTCATTTAGGCAAAATTTTCTCTTTCTCCTTTACAAAAACTTGCAAGTATTAATTTAATGTCACGGTTTCTAGCTAACTCCACGACACACTTTACTTTGTTATTTACATATTATTTATGTCTACACATTGTCATTACATTATCTTTTGCCTACATGGCGTGCATGCACTTATAAATACCCACGATGGTAAAAGGATGAGTAAACCTACTAAATAACTCGTTGAGTAAGAGGGTTGCAAACCCATCAACATCGGATCACGCATCCTTGTTAAACACCTTACGCTCAAGACGTTGGCGTAAGTTCATTGTGCACCCCACGACGGATGCGCAAATATTGCACACTGGGCGCGTTTAACAACTTAGGAGTCAAGACTTTTGACCCCTTACTATGGTATTTGCAGTACGCCAATCCATACACTTGTAAAATTTCATACACGACTATGATCTTTAATTTATGAACTTCATACACGATTATGGATTCCTTATAAATTTTCCTAAGCACGCTTATAAGGGTTTGATTTTTTAGACATAACTTGGATATCTTTTTTGAGAAGACAATGACTAAGTACAAACTTCAAAAATCAAATTCAGTAACGAACCACGAGTTCATACACAATCATTATAGATCCTCTATACTCTTTCGAGTACGTTTGCGTAAATGTTTGAACAAGACAAGGAGCTAAGTGCAAACATTTAAAAACAAATACGCGTACAAACCAACTTTGTTTCTTTTAAGCCACGAGTTTATACAAAGCAAAGCTGTACAAAATTCTATTTACGGACCACGAGTCATTACAAGGCATGGACTTAACAAGCATACATGCTACAAAATGTTAGCCTATTACAAAAAATGGAGGCAACGCCGAAAAGCCTAAATGCTAGACGTACGTCTAAGTTTGGAGCTCCTACTTGGGCCAACAGCACTCTTGGCTTCCTCCAGCTTCTTCAAAAGGTCTACATCTTTAGGTGAGACCGTGGGCACGCTAACAGGCACCCCATCGGACCTAGGAAGGTGCGCAGCGCCAAGACCACAGAGAATAGCTTTACCCTTTACACCCTCTTTCTTCGCGAGTCTCATAGCATGAGCTTCAAAAGACTCCTTGAGAGAAATTTCCTTCTCAAGAACAAAAGGGTTCAAGAGGTCGCGTGGGCGTGCAAAAATAGGAACCTGCAGCTGAGACACATCCGGCTTCAAAAAATAATCAAGCTGCGTCTCAGCCTCTTCGGATGTGTGCCTCGCCAAGGTTAGTCCCTGCATGATGACCCCAATGGGGTAGTCCTGGTCGCGCTCTAACTGCGCAATATGAGGAAGCTCTAGAAGTTTCATCCTTTCCATCGCAGCGACAAGCTTGACATATGCGTCCCCATCATAGCCTGGCACTTAGGAGATGGGCACGGTCAACAACTTGCCTTCATGCAGCTTCTCCACCGCTTCCGCCTTGCCGTGCGCCAAAGCGCACTGAACAACATCCCCGAATGCTCCAACCACCTATGGGGACTCCAACGTGTTCAGTGCAGCCAGACGCAGACCATGGCTGATTAGCCACCTACGAATACAACACAAATACCATTACATTATAGACTATAAGGAAGGCTACAAAGTTTGAAAGATGCAAAGGGCAGTAAAGGCAAAAGAGTTAAAAGTTACCTGCGCTCAGCAATAGCAGACACCAAGTGCGGATACAACTCTTCATCATACTCGATGCTGAGCTTACGCAGCTTGTTCTCATGCCTCTCCAGGTGACCTTCCACATCCACGTGCAGCTCTTCCAGCTTGGCAAAATGGCTGCTTTTCCACTGCTCCATATACTTCAAGACCCATTGGCAGTTGGTCTTATGGTCTTCCAGCGAAGCGCGCTCCTGGCTTAACTGCGCAAGCAAAAACATCTTTTCTTCCGCAAGCTTTTTGGAGTGCACAGTTGTAACCTCCACTTCAGCAAGAGCACCAACCAATTGCGCCTGTAGCTGCGCAATCTCTGCATCTTTCTGAGCACTGCTACTCCCTTCACCAGCACGCCTGGCCTTCAGCTGGGCGATCAAGGTAGCTTGGCGCGCAGCAGTTGCGCCCAGCTCCTCAATCAGCTGCTCTGAGGGCATATCTTCTAATGCCTTCGGCTCAGACGTTTGACTCCCCTGCGCAGGCTCTTCAGTATCAAAGGGGCTGGCTGGCGCAGAGGCATCCCTAGCAGCTTCAAAACTGCACGCACAAGGAAAAAGTTCAGAGTTATTTCAATAAAGCTAAAGGAAACTTATTCAAAAGAGGATATCCGTTACTTACTTAGGAAGCGGGGTTTCAGTTGTGTCCTGGGGGCGCGTACTCTCCGACAATAACGCATCCACGTTAACATTTTGGCGCGGCCTCTTGGACGAACTTGCGCCATAATCACTAGAAGACGCTCTCTTGCGCTTCAGTGGCTGGCTATCCTCCTCCTCCTCTTCGCTCTCCATCACGAGGATCCTCGCACTGTCAGACGAATCTGCGCGCGATCGCTCTGGGGATTGGGCCTCTTGCTTAGGCATGCTGCTTACCGGAGTCGCCTCTAGAATTGGAGGGGGGAGGCATTCCCTAGTTCCTCCTGCGCCATTTCCATGGTGCGCCCAGTGGTGTCCTCCAATATGGGCGCCTCGCCCTCCCTCAATAAGCGCACCCCGACGGTTACTAGGGTAGGCTTCTCCAGCTTCACAACCGAAAAAAGATCCATCTCTGCGCATCAACGATAAACAAAGAAAGGGCTACATAAGCTATAATAAAAAGTGAGCGCTTACAATACTAAAGCGAAAGAGAGGAAGGACGAGCACCCACCCCGATTCTCTTCATCCAAAAATGTTGGAACCTCGTCAGGACCCTGGAAGTAGTTGCGACTGATTCCCATGTGTACCAAAAACTCCTCTGGGACGGAGTTGATGGGAATGCGGTTAGCATTTATGGTCTCAGTGTCGTCGTCGTTATATGTACCGGGGTTAGGGCGCTCATCCCTCGGTAGAGTCCCTTGCGTGTAAAAGTCAAAATCCCATGGGAAGACGGCGCTATCAACCCAGAAGAACATTTCCCTCCAGTTTCTTAGCGCGTCTACCTTTTCCGTATAACACTACAGTGGACCTGCGCGCTTAGAAAAGGTAACCCACCCGTTTGACCACGTTGTGTGATAAAACGCGCGGAATAGGTTAATGGTGGGGTTAATCGCTAACAAGCGACAGTTTATTTCAAAATTGGTTATCTTCGCTGAAGTTGGGAAATGTGCAAACGATAGAAATTGAGCACGTCACACAAGAATAAGGACAGGGGCACACGTTGGTTCGCGAATTCGAAGAAACGGGTATATACCCCTACCTTTCCCTCAGGAAAGTCAGCGATGAATGCGGTTGCCACCGGTACTACCGGATGCAACGCGAGTGTAAAGTAATCCGAGGTGAATTGACGGAGATCATCCTCGGATATATCGGAGTGGAAGTCAGATAATTGGCGAACCATCGTTAGTATTTTATGATTTTCAATGCGCACGCGCTACTACCTTTGAAGAATAGCGAGTTTTGATTGCTGTGAAAGATTTTTAGCTATGGTGGAAATGGTTGTTTTTCGCGATAATTCACACAGTGAAAGGTAACTTACCCTTTATATAGGGTTTTATCCACATAGATGATTGACACGTGGACTCCACTAACCTTCATCGTATGGCTGAGAACTCACAGGGTACAACACCTTTTGCACTTTCCCACATTTTTCGAGGTAGATCTTTTGGACTTATTTGGACTAGATTCATAGAATATCCTCTTGGGTGGGAAACGTTTGAACTTATCCGCCACGTATGCGGGCGCATGTTTCGCTATGATTAATAGTCTAGCATCCGCGGTTTCACCATGCGCATACTAGACTGCGGGGACATGATGACGTATAGTCTATATTCGGGTCACGAACCCGACTATTGGACGTCACTAATACTTAAGCCCACCATGTGTGGACTACTATGGTTATGGTTTGGACTCACGAAGGCCCAAACCCAAAGTTATTTATGGTTTTGATATTGGATATCTCTTATTTATGGGATATATATCAAATAACCGATTTAGGCGGACACGCCGAAGAGTGAGGAACACGAAACCAACAAGGTTTCGTATGTATATATATAGGGCATCACGGCTCTCATTGAAGGTACTATATCACAACCCTAACTCTTCTACAAACCCTAAAACCGATTACTTACTCTCACGCCGGAGGATAATCGTGGGAAACAATCTCACGATAAGCCTAACGGTGTCTTTTTGTTTTCTTAGTACGCAGGTCTCAAGTATTACAACCGAATTAGTACTCAAGACAAGGAACGCCCAACTTTTGTATCAACAGTTACATAAATGTCAAATGTTTCAAGGCTATTTATTAAGTTGCCTGACGTACCCCGTATATACACTTACATCTAAGTTCGAGAAACATAACAAAATTAGCTAAATGACTTGAGAGGCGTTTAGATGTGGCTCACAAACCGACAATGGGTATTGTACCGTGAATCGCGATAGTCAAATATGCGGATATTTCTCGAACCACATGGTACCCGTTACATGACGTACTCGTTCGACCACCCTGATTTTACATGATGTACTCGTTCGACCACCCTGATTTGCAACCTTTGCACGTCGTATACTTTTGTGATTGATGATGAAAGTTATTATTACCTTCATCAACTACACAATACAGTTAACAACAAACAATGTTTATGAATAATAATCTTCAAAAACCTATACAAAAAACAAACATTATAAATTCTTGAAATGGAGGATCTACGTAAATTTTGTGTGTAAAAAATGGATAAAAAGAAGCAGCTATAATTGACTCGATCTTCATATTACAACTTAGATAATCATAATCAAAATAGGTATGTATCAATCCTAAATATCCGAAGCTAGGTTGACAAGTTTATGGACTATGTGATTCTATCTTCTCAAATGATATCGTGAAATTATTACTTTGCTTTGTGAAATTTGATAAGATGTTTGAAGAATTTGAATGGGTATATATAACCTTATGGCTTGTGACCATATTAATTATTTATGGTTTCAGTCACAAAATTGCAATTAGGATTTCTAGCAAGGAATATGATATTGTTGATCAAGTTTTGAATTTATCACTGGTAGTTATATAAAAACGAGTAAGTCAGAACCCGTGCTACTCACAAACTTGCTCTCTAAGTATTTCGCGTGAATTTGTTTATGTTTTTGTTTATTGCGGAAAATGCAATAAATTATAAACTAATCAAAAAGTTAGATTTACAAAAACATAAACAATTTGTTTATTGCGGAAAATGGAAACTTAAACAAATTCATAAACAAATTCCGCAAAAAATTAGTTTATAATTTATTAGTTTTTATTTATTTTCAAATTTTGTTTTAACTTGATATTTGTCATTTAATTGGATTGGGCTTTTAATATTTCTTTCTCTAGGTTATATATTCTTAGCATAACATGGAAACTTACATTATCAAAAAATAATACACATATATCTTCTCCCCTTGTTTATCTTCTTGTTTTGTGAGGCCGGTTAGCAGTTGAAGATAAGTCGAACTATGTTAAATATATGATGCTCGTACATTATGGCCGAGAAGTTAAATCTACATTTGATGATGAAGAACATTTAAAAGAAAAAGTGTCAGAAATTCTTGATCTTGTGAATCATAGGGACCGGATTATAAAGGAGCTGGAGGTTGTTAGTACTTAAGATTCTTCAGTTCAAAGTGTTGCGGATCTGCGGAAAATGCAAGAGGATGATTTGGATGAAATTGATAGATTGATGTTTGTGGTAACATAAAAGCGCGTTCGTCTTCGCGTACTATTATCTTTTATCGAGAAGTTGGAGGCAATGAAGTTTTGATATTTATTTTCAGTTTTTAAGATTTCTGTATATATTTATTTAATAATTATGATGTTTTGGTATGATAATATTTTTTGTAGTTTTTTTAGGCATCTTTTATCATAATTGGCAAACTTTGAGGGTTAGTTATGTAATATTGCCAATTTTTTTTTGTGATTTTGAGGCATCTTATCATAAGTTCTCAAGGGTCCCATCCTTAATGTCTAGTATTGATGACACATTTTTTAGAGTTAAAATCGTGTGATTGAGTGCTTAATTCTTCAACATGAGTAATTGCAAGCATGCAACGAGTTGGTCCTGAGTAATTGCGAGCATGCAAAGAGTTTATGTCGTTATATTCAGGAGGTTATACAATTAATATACAGTTACAATCTTTGTAGAATAAAAACAATCTGTGAGTTATACCATGGATCATTATCTGATCAGTATAAAAGAGATACGCTCTCATTTATTTTCCAAAACCTAAAACAAAATCGTTGATCTCCCAGCATAACCAAAGCTAAACATAACATGTCAAAACAAGCATTCAGATAGCTTGGCAATGGAGGTTACCCATCCAAACGGTGGTTTGTACCTGGACCAACTGGATGTGGGTGTCAATGGCACCATTGTTGTGATGATTTGTAGAGTTTGATGTGAATGCTACTACTGGGTGTTATTTGAGTACCAACTTCATTGTATCTGATGCAAGGGTAACATAGGATTACATTTATCATCACAAATAGAATAGGTTCACCTAAAATGCAAATATAATATTTTGCAGGGTAACGTAATGCACTGTACTGCAAGGAGTAGCATAGCTCACAATTTTGTGAAGCTAAAAGAAGGGGTTGTGTTCATCAAAAACTTTGATGTGAAGCCAAATAAGGAAGAGTACCGCATCAGAAAAGAGGATGCATTCATGCTTGAATTTGACGGGTCCACAACGACTCGAAAAGTTTCAGTGAAGTATGATGGTTTTGACCAATATCCATTTGAGCTGGAAGAGATTGAGAACATTGAACCTACAAATGGCAAGTATTTGACTGATAAGAATTTTTAACAATTGAGGTTACAAACAACTAATACTTGATTAGCAATGTTTTATATATATACACTATTCTATGTCAATTTCGCAATCTCATTATTCTAATCAGTTATTGCATGCCTGGCAGATGTTGTAGGGTACGTCACGAATGTCAGGAGAACAATCCAGCAGAAATCAGGCTCGAGGACTTTGGATTTCTATCTTGCTAATAAGAGGTTATTTGGGTGCATATACCTGAAATTTTACTTACCATTGGTCAGCATCTATTTCAAACATTAGCAACACCCTAATTTTTTGTGTTATTTTGTGAAATAGAGGACAGGCAATTAGAGTGACACTATGGGGAGGACTAGGTGATGTGTTGATAGAAAAGATGACAAAAGATATCGGCCTATGTCCAATTTTTGTAACTTCTATTAATTGCAAACATTATAACAATAAGAGTCTGTAGAATATAAAGTTTATAAACAGTTTATTTTGATACCAGATTGGGTAACGTATGTTAATACCTTGCCGATAAGCTTTATCTCTCAAGCGGTTCCTCCTCCTTGATTTTTGATGATCCTGCAATTCCAGCATTGAAAGAGCTTAAAGTTCAGATGAGGTAACACGTGGTAAACTGTTTTTATTAATCTATGGATACTTATCGTGCTCTAATGTTAAACATGGGTATGGATAGCAGTGTTAGCAACGATGTTGAACATCGTTTGTCAATATTAACAAACGAAAAATGGGGTGGACTTTAGGCTAGACTCTTTCGACTATCAAATTCACAACATTCTTTGTTTGTCAATATTGACATCCGATGTTCCATGTCTGTCAAATAAAATACGCTCTGTCCTATGAATTTGAGAATAAAAGGTTACCGTCAAATGATTCCTAACCTGAAAATGGTTAATTAATGCTTGTAAACTCATAAGCTTACGACAGGGCCAACGCTGAATACCCACATCTCAACAATGCCTTTTGAAAATAGTTAAACCAATATTAAGCTCTTTTGCAGATCGCGCTATCGGGATGTGAAAGTATTGTGCGATAACCTCTCTGCTGAATGCCATGAGTTTAAATATGGACAGTGGATATGTGTTGGTAAACAAAGAATGGATTGGTGGGTGTTGAGGCTAGAACAGGACTTTTAAAAGCCTTTCCAAGCCTTTGAGCTTCCCTGTAATTATTAAATATTTATACCTCACCCATAAAAGCCTTGTAGCTAATAAAATGCTTATGGGTGAGTTACAACGCTTTTATGGGTGAGTTACAAAACATTTAGTAATTACAGAGAAGCTCTAAGGCTTGGCAAGGCCTTTAAAAGTCATGTTCTAGCCTCTACAACCACCAATCCAGTTCTTGGTTTACCAGCACATATCCATTGTCCATATTCAAACTCATGGCATTCAGCAGGGGGTTATCACACAATACTTTCACATCCCAATAGCGCGAGCTGCAAAAGAGCTTAATGTTGGTTTAACTATTTTTAAAAGGCACTGTCGAGATGTGGGTATTCAGCGTTGGCCCTGTTGTAAGCTTATGAGTTTGCAGGCATTAATTAACCATTTTCAGGTTAGGAATCAATTAACGGTGACCTTTTTTTCTCAAATTTATAGGGCAGATCATATTTTATGTGACAGACATAGAACCTCGGATGTCAATATTGACAAACAAAGAATGTTGTAAATATTATAGTTGAAAGAGTCCAGCCTAAAGTCCACCATATTTTTCGTTTGTTAATATTGACAAACGATGTTCAACATCGTTGCGCACACAGCTATCCATACCCATGTTTAACATTAGAGCACGATAAGTATCCATAGATTAATAAAAACAGTTTACCACGTGTTACCTCATCTGAACTTTAAGCTCTTTCAATGCTGGAATTGCAGGATCATCAAAAATCAAGGAGGAGGAACCGCTTGAGAGATGAAGCTTATCTGCAAGGTATTAACATAGGTTACCCAATCTGGTAACAAAATAAACTATTTATAAACTTTATATTCTATAGATTCTTAATGTTTGCAATTAACAGAAGTTATAACAACTGGACATAGGCTGATATTTATCGTTTTCTTTTCTATCAACACATCACCTCGGCCTCCCGATAGTGTCACTCTAATTGACTGTCTTCTGTTTCACAAAATAACACAAAAAATGAGGGTGTTGCTAATGTTTGAAATAGATGATGACCAATGGTAATTTAAATTTCAGGTATATGCACCCAAATAACCTCTTATATGCAAGATAGAAATCCAACCTCCTCGAGCCTGATTTCTGCTAGATTGTTCTCCCGACATTCGTGACGTACACTACAACTTCTGCCAGGCATGCAATTACTGATTAGAATAATGAGATTGCAAAATTGACATAGAATAGCGTATATATAAAACATTGCTAATCAAGTATTAGTTGTTTATAACTTCAATTGTTAAAAATTCTTACCAATCAAATACTTGCCATTTGTTGGTTCAATGTTCTTAATCTCTTCCAGCTTAAATGGATATCGGTCAAAACCATCATCCTTCACTGAAACATTTTGGATCGTTGTGGACCTGGCAAATTCAGGCATGAATGCATATTCTTTTCTGATGCGTTACTCTTCCTTATTTGGCTTCTGATCAAAGTTTTTGATGGAGTACACAATATTATATTAGCATTTTTGGTGAACCTATTCTATTCGTGATGATAAATGTAATTCATGTTGCCCTTGCATCAGACACAATGAAGTCGGTACTCAAATAGCGCTCAGTAGTAGCATTCACATCCTAAACTCTACAAATCATCACAACAATGGTGCCAGTGATACCCACATCCAGTTTGCCCAGGTACAAACTACCATTTAGCTGGGCAACCTCCATTGCCAGGCTATCTGAATGCTTGTTTGACATGTTATGTTTAGCCTTAGTTATGCTGGAAGATCAACGATTTTGTTTTAGGTTATAGGAAATAAATGAGAGCCTCTCTCTTTTATACTGATCAGACAATTATCCATGGTATAACTCACAGATTTTGTTCACAGATTGTTTGTAGAGATTGTAATTGTATAGCCTTCTTAATATAATGATATAAACTCTTTGCATGCTGGCAATTACTCAGGTCCAACTCGTTGCATGCTTGCAATTACTCGGGTCGAAGAATTAAGCACATAATCACACGATTTTAACTCTACAAATTGTGTCATCAATACTACATATTGAATATAGGGACTAAATCTTATAATTTAATAGATAGATTGTTTTTTGCCATTGATTTCACAAGTTTTTATAACATTAAGTGTCTTTATTGAGTATTTATTAGTAATAAAATATTTTTTCCCATGACATTAAAAGCGCATTAATGTGTTGTAAGTCAAGCAAATATAATTGTACTTTTTAAATTTCAAAAACTTTTTATATTTAGTAAGGTGCAAGCTGATTTTTTTAAGACGTTCATTTTCTCAAATGCTTTATTATGTATTATAGAAGGAATGAGATCCTCTCAAGTTGAGAGATCAACTTGACTCAAGTTAAATGATTGTGAGTCATTGGATTTGATCCAATTGTTCAAATCAAAAGAAGTTCTTTTGATTTGAGCCATTGGATCAAATCCAATGGCTCATAATATCCCAACTTGAGTCAAGTTGATCCTCTCAACTTGAGA